>CM035156.1:4311744-4402860 GCA_020205615.1 Panax quinquefolius
AAATTACCACAATCCAGCAGTCGGATTAAAAATTATAACCCATAATATATCTAAAAACCCCACGATTTAATTTTTAATACCTCAATCCGATAAAATCTTTTGATAAAACACCTCAACATTAATTCCTTCATTAATAACCACATAAATAAATCCATCATTTATATTCATATAAAATAAATATTTCTTATCATATGAATCAATAATTAATTATTCACAAATAATATTCTGAGAATCACATTTATGAATGACGAGTGCATGTTCCCGGGAAGAGGGCTTTTCAGATAAGGATCTCTCACTATCTTGCGCCGCAATTAGGTGACCAAACCTCTCCTTGATGCAGAACTTTCTAGACATTGCCAATAATGTTATCTAATAATATTATTCAAATAATATGAATTATTGATCGATAATGGGAAATCTTTGTGCGTTGACAATTATTGAAACAATAATAATATAAAATATCAACGCAACAATTATTGAATCAATAAAATAAAATATTAAGCGATAATTCTCGTGAAAATTATTGAGTAGTGCCTTTACGTAAGGATCAATAATTCAACAATTGTGCAATACTGGTGCTCTTGCATGCAACCAACGGCGTATTACGTATTTTAACCACCGGGTATTCCAAGCAGTCTTAGCAGTAATAACTACGGTCTTAATTCAGTAACAACTACGCCGTTATTTATAACCACCCAAACTTTGTCGTTTTCCTCATCCAATCGCTTTCCGTTATGGGGCCCACACATGGTCTGCGCGGTAAATCGCACGAATATTCCACGAAGATCTGAATATTCCACGACCAAACGAATATTCCCAAGCAAAAATGAATATTTTATAACCACTTGCTTATTTTGAAATATTTGCGTATTTAACCCTTAACTATCCACATTAATCAAATCAACCCTTACTATTTCAAGATAATAAATAAAGGAAATTCCTTTTATTTAAAAAATTTGGGGTCTTACATTTTGTATTCAAACTCACGGTTTCTTTGTTGTAATAATAAAGTTGTAGTTGTTTACGTACCATGTATTTGGCGACTCAGAATGGGTGTTGTGTATACCTATTTTGGGGGCGTCACAGATATGCCTAGGGTGAGTGAGTCGGTGGCGCTACATAAGTTTGCATCTGGACCAAGAAGAAAGCGATTATATAGAAAAGAAGGATTTTCACCCCGGAAAAGCGGAAGATCATAGACGAAGAAATCACCAACCGCCTTTGGGCGGATTCATCTTGAAATCAACTACCAGTGGTTGGCGAATGTGGTATTGGTTTGAAGCAAAATGGGAAGTGGAGGTTATGCATCGACTACACGGATCTTAATAAGGCATGCCTAAAAGATTTCTATCCTCTACCCAACATAGACCAACTGATTGATGCCACTTCGGGGTATGGCATGTTAAGTTTCATGGACGCTTTCTCGGGATACCACAAAATTTTAATGAACAAGGATGACATCCCGAAGACAAGCTTCATCACTCATCGGGCCATATATGCATATCGGAAGATGACCTTTGGATTGCTGAATGCCGGGGCAACTTATCAACGGATGATGAATTTTGTTTACAAAAGGCAGCTAGGCCGAAGTATGGAAGTGTACGTGGACGACATGATCGTAAAAAGTATGTCAGTCCAGGATCATCTTGAGGACCTAGAAGACTGCTTCAAAACGGTAAAAAAACACAAACTGAGGCTAAACCAACCAAATGTACCTTCGGTCTGGGTTCAGCAAAGTTCCTGCGATACTTGGTCAGCAAAAGGGGAATCGAAGCAAACCCAGAGAAAATTACGGCGATCTTAGACATGAGGTCCCCAAAAACATACAAAGATGTGCAGAGGTTGACGGGCCGGATAGCAGCCATTCGAAGGTTCGTGTCAAGGTCGGTAGAAAGATGTTTACCCTTCTTCGACACTCTCAAGGGGCCAAAGAACGAGAAAAGTTTCTAGTGGACTTTGGAATGTGAAGACGCGTTCCTAGGGATCAAGACATATCTGTCTTCGGCACCATTGCTGATAAAACCAATCCCTTTGGAACCCTTATATTTATACTTGGCTGCAAGCCCGATGGCAGTAGGGGCGGCGTTGGTGAGAGATAAAGGAGGAAAATAGTTCCCGGTATATTACGTCAACCATGTTCTTCGAGATGCAGAAACAAGATACCCTGTGATGCCTCCAAAATAGGTATACATCACCCATTCTGAGTCGTCAATAACATGGTACAGAAACAACTACAACTTTATTAATACAGTCCATAAACTGTGAGTTTAAATACAAATATTATCATCTAGACAATATACATACCCAACTAAGTCCTCATTACAATTATTGATACAATACTTTACAAAAATGGTGAGGACTACTAAAATAACTTCCTAGAACCTTCATTCCGTACCCCGACTAGTACTCGCTACATTCTCGCCTCCTGAGAAGAAAAATGGAACAAAAAGGAAAAGGGTGAGCTCAACTAGCCCAGTAAAGAATATTATGACTAAGATAATATAGAACAAATTATCGTTAGTCTTCAATAGGGAAAAATCTGATAGAATACAATAGACAACAAGTTTCAGATCAGCAACGAAAATAATAATTCATAGATGAGTTACGTAGAGAATGAAATCTACTATAATCTATGAATTTAAAAGTCCATCATCATTATTTTATCCCTGTAACATCAATCAATGCACATCTTGAATCATATATTCATCTTTGCACTACTAGGCCAAAGATATTCATCAGTCGGTCATGTTCATCTCAACACCTGTACATCTTTGCACTACGGGCCAAAGATATTCATTATAAAATCATTTATCTTTGAACTACAGGCCAAAGATATTCAATAATATCATCATTTAGGGTGAGGATGATGAAAAATATTTTAAAGGAAAGCGAATCCAATTGAAACAAAAGAATAAATATCAAGGATTCGTATTTAAATTTATTTCATGTCCAAAAATACCTCATAAATAATTATAGTGAAGTAAAATTCAAGAATGATCAAAACATGGATACAATCAAATCTAGTATCCATAATAGATATTTTAGACGAAAAGGAAAAATTTCATTTTTAGATGAATAGTCGTATTAAGTGAATAGTCTTATATCGTGAATAGTCTTGAGTATACTTGAATAGTAACCCCGACACAAAAGTTCTAAATTTGATTAAAAGTTCAAACCAATATTTTGGCATAATGATATTGAAGAAAATAATATCATTTTAAAAAGAAAATAACATCCACTTACCTCGAAAAGATATAGTACTTTAGTAAAAACAGGATATAGGTTATGACTTGAACTTGCAGACCAGTATATAGCAACACTCAAAGTATTAAAATACTCACAAGAATACACTCAATATATCGAGAGAGAAGAGAGAAGATTTTAGTTTACGGTGTGATTTTCAATTCTAACCTAAGCACCTATTTATATAGAAATGCTTAGAAGAACAAAAGCAAAAAATTTAATATAATATTAACATATTTATCAAATTTTCCTTAGCCCACCTCTAGACATCTGATTTCAGCACTTTGTACATGTTAATGATGTCCACAAAATACAAAAATATTTTTATCAAAAAATAAATAAAATTTCAAAAATCGATTATTTGAACTTGGAACTTCAATAATTCATAATAAATAGCCCTTTTATCAGAAAAATTCAAACCACATGTCCCTTCTATAAGAAATTTCATTCTCTACAACTTTGCGGAAGAAAGTTTTTCCAAATTCCAAGCAGAAATTGGCCAAGAAATCAACAAGCGAATAATAATTTTAAATTTATAATCAAATTTGATTCGAGAATTGAGGGTCTACCGACACACAAAATATGTGTTAATCATTTAATGCAACAAAATACTCTTCCTCCTCATATACTCATATATCCCACATTCATTATAAAAATATCACCATTATTATATTATTAAAATAATATATTTAAATGAATTATTTTATCCGAAAAGATAAAATATTAATTTTTAACAATTTTTTCCATCTATATCCACATAAAATCAATATTTTTCTTATCATATAAATCAATAATTAATTATTCATAAATAATATTATTAGAATCACAATCATCGACAATGACAAGCGGTTCGAAAGAGGGTTTTCGATAAGGATTTCTCCTTACTTGTAGCTTGATTAGATGACCAAACCTCTCCTTGTATGCGAATTTTCTAGACATTTCCAATAATGTTATCTAATAATATTATTCAAATAATATGAATTATTGATCGATAATGAAAATATTGTATGATGTGACAATTATTAAAACAATGATAATATCAACGTAGCAATTATTGAATCAATAAAATATAATATTGAGCGATAATTCCGTAATGATTATTGAGTAATGCCTTACTACGTAAGAATCAATAATTGGTGCAATACTGGTAATCTTCTTATGTTTAAACCAAGAGTATTCTAACAAGATTATTGTGAATAACTATTCTGTTATTATTTATAAACAACTTATTTTGTCGTTTTCTTCCTCCAATCGCTTTCCGTTATGGGGCCCACACAAGGCTGCACCATCGTACGAATATTCCCCGACAGTAAGAATATTCCACGACCAAACGAATATTCCCCAACAATAATGAATATTTTATAACCACTTGCATGTTTGAAATAATTGCGTATTTTACCCATAACTCACCACATTAATCAAATCAACCCTTACTATTTCAACATAATAAATAGAGGAAATTTAATTTCATTAAATAATAAGTTGGGGTCTTACATACCCAAACCTGGAAAAATTCGCGTATACCCTAATCATTGCAAGTAGGAAGCTTCGGTATTATTTCCAAGGTCGGGTGGTGGTGGTATATACGGACCAGCCGTTAAAGAAAATATTGCATAAGCCAGATGTGTCGGGACGACTAGCAGCATGGGCGATGGAACTAACACAGTTTGCCATAGAATATCATTCCTGAACAGCAATCAAGGGTCAGGCATTGGCAGATTTCATCGTAGAATGCTCTTTCACGGAGCTAGAGCGTGAATACGGTGGCCGAAACTCAACAAAGGCCGACCTCGTGGACGTTGTACGTGGATGGATCATCGAATTCGGACATTAGTGGAGCAGGGGTCATTCTGACAAGTCCCGAAGGGTTCAAAGTCCAGCAGGCGATCTAATTTCAGTTTAAGGCCACGAACAACGAAGCAGAGTACGAGGCCATCCTAGCAGGGATACGGTTGGCCCGGAGCTTGGAAGTACAGAAGTTGGACATCTACATTAATTCACAGCTGGTGGTCAAACAGTTATCGGGTGAGTATGAGGCTTGGGGGGCAAAAATGTCAAAGTATCTGGCCGAAGTAAAAGATAAGCTCACATACTTCGCATCGCACAGTTGTCAGGGGGTGGATCATGTAAGACCCCAGCTTTTATAAATAAAGATGAATTTTTCTATAAATATTATTTTTGAATATTATGGAATAAATTTGATATAATGTTATAGTTGTGGGTAATATTTATAAATTTTGCAAAGTATGCAAGTTGTTATAAAATATTCGTTTGGTGGGGAATATTCTTTTTGTTAGGGAATATTCGATACAATGGCTCAATCATTGGTGGACCCCACAGCGAAATTATTGTCGGATTGAAAGCGACAAAAAATATTTTATAAAAATAACGGCGGAGGTGTTACCGAATTAAAAGCTATTGAACTACCCGGTGGTAAAAAATGCGATAATCTGGCGTGGTTGCGTAGTAGCACACGGTATTGATTATTGATCTTTACGTGAGAAGTCACTCACCTATGCTTCAATTATTACTCTGATAATTGTTGCATCATATCTCTTATATTATTGATTGATTATTGTCACGATTATCATCATATAATATGTTATAGTATTAAATCAATAATTGAGGCGACAAGTTATAAATGATTAATAATTGTTGAAAGATTAAATATGTGTTGATGAAAAATAAAATGATTTGTGGTAAGTTTGATTATTTTATGGGGGCTCGTATGTCATCATCTAAGAGTCTCTTCATGATAGTATTTACCGTCGATAGTAATTACCTTAGTCGATAGTAATTACCCTTGTGAATAGTATTTACCTTCGTCGATAGTAATTACCTTCGTCGATAGTAATTACCCTTGTGAATAGTATTTACCTTCGTCGATAGTATTTACCTTCGTTAATAGTAATTACCTTTACAGACGTCGAACCACTTGTCGTTTCACATTCTGAAGCGTCGAACCACTTGTCGTTTCACATTCACGTGCGTCAAACCACTTTTCTTTTCACATCATTAGTCGTCGAGCCACTTGCCTTTTTCACAGCGGCGGTCTTAAGCTAGAAATCTTCTATAAATAGAGGCCTGAGGGCTTCATTATTTTCACGAATTCATTCAAGCTATAGAGAGAGAAAGTATAGAGAATAAGAGAGAAAGAAGAAGAGTATTTTATTCTTACACCTGCTGCGATATTCAATCTCTCTACCAAATGTAAGGGTGTTATTCTTTCTTATTCATGAAGAGAGCTGTTGTTATTCCATTGCTTATTATTACATTGGAATAACTTTTGTATCGTGGTTTACCCTATACTTGGTGACATTCTTCTATTATTCTGTTGGAACATCACATGCATGTGTTTTACAGGACACTGGTTAAAATCTTTATTATTATTACGTTGGAACATCACATGCGTGTGTTTTACAGGACTGGTTAAAATCTTATTATTATTACATTGGAACATCACATACATGTGTTTTTGGACGGACCTGGTTCCATTCTTTATTATTACTGTTGGAACATCATTCATGCATGCGTTTCATTTGGGACTGAGTTCCGTTATTTATTATTACATTGGAATAACTTTGCTGTCTTGCGATCTATCGCATGCATGGTGATTTCTTTTGTTATTCTATTCTTTATTATACCCGGTTGGTTAAAACTTTGACCTCTATACTCCATGAAATTAGTGGAATATCCTTGATATTTGTGTTTCATCTAATATCTTTTCATGGAAATATTCTTACGATCATTCTTGAATTTTACTCTATAAGACCGAAATTTTAAAATAAAAGAATAAAGGAATTTCCTTTATTTTGAAATAGTAAAGGTTGATTTGATTAATGTGGATAGTTTAATGGGGTGATTCGATGATGTGGAATATTTATTAAAAGTGAGTCTAAATTTATATGATGATGAAAAAATCTTTAAAACCTAAAAGATAGTAGACTTTATTTTTACTTGACTCTTTTAATGGATTGCATATTCCATTGCAGCTTAAGCGGTTATTCTATTGTATTTTATCGGTTTAACATTGTAAGACCGAAAATTTTTAAATAAAAAGGAATTTCCTTTATTTTGAAATAGTAAGGTTGATTTGATTAATGTGGATAGTTAAAGGGTTAAATCTGTGAAATATTTCAAAATAAGCAAGTGGTTATAAAATATTCATTGTTGTCGGGGAATATTAGTTTGGTAAGTGGAATATTAAATGCTTTGTCGGGGAATATTAAATGCGGCCAGTAGCGACCATGTATGGGCCCATAAGGAAAGCGATTGGATGAAAAAAAAGCGACAAATATAAGTTGTTTTTAAATAGCTTAGCGTAGTTATTTGCAGATTATCTTGTTGGAATACCGGTGGTTAAAAAACACACCTTGTCTGGCGTTGTTGAGCAGTGCTTTGCGGTATTGCACCAATTATTGATTCTACTACGTAAGAAGGCTACTACTCGATAATGGTTACGATAATTCTTATTCGGTATTTTATTGAGTTAATAATTCTTTGTGTTGATATTTTATATTCTTTGTTGTTTGATAATTGTCATTTACGAGTATCTTTCATTATCGAAGCAATAATTCATATTATCTGAATAATATTATTAGATAACATTATTGGCAATGTCTAGAAAGTTACATCTAAGGAGAGGTTTGGTCATCTAATTGCTTGGAGATAAGAAGAAATTCTTATTGGAAGCCCCCCTCTCTCAGGAGCTGCTTTGGTTGTCGATATTGTGATTACGTAATATTATTTGTGAATAATTAATTATTGATTTATATGATGAGGAAAATATTGATTTTATGTGGATATAGATGGAGAAAATTTTTAAAATGACAATTGTTGAAAATTAATATTTTATCTTTTACGATAAAATAATTCATTTAAATATATTATTTTAATAATATATTAGCGGTGATATTTTACAATGAATGTGGGATATATGAGTATATGAGGAGGAAGAGTATTTTTGTGGCATTAAATGTTTAACACATGTTTTGTGTGTTGGTGGACACAATTATTATTAGAAATTTGATTATAGCTTTGTAAAATCGCCCGTTTGTGGATTTGGTCGATTTTTGTTTGGAATTTGGAAAAACTTTCTTCTGCAAAGTTGTGAGAATTGAATTTCCTATAAAAACTCATGAGATTCAATTTTCTGATGAAAGGGCTATTTATTATGAATTATTGAAGTTAGGAAGCTCAAAATAATTGATTTTGGGAGTTTAAATTATTTTTGTTAAGAAAAACGTTTTTGTTTTTTTGGACATCATTAACATGTGTGGCTGGTGTTTTGACCAAAAGGTGGGCTAAGGAAAATTTGTATAATTATATTAATATTATATTAAATTTTACTGCTTTGGTGTTCTAGCATTTTCTATAAATAGGGTCTTGGGTTAGAATTGAAAATCACACGAAGCTGAAGTTTTCTCTCTATTTCTCTCTCGATATTTTGGCGTATTCTTGTGAGTATTTTGAGTATACTTTGAGTATTGCTAGGCGGTGCAAGTTCCTTGACCTTATACGGTATTCAAATTTAGAAATCTTGATCTTTCGAGGTAAGGGATATTTTTTTTTTGTAATGATATTATTTCTTCAATATCATTATCTTTGAAATATTGATCTGAAGTTTTTATCAAATTTAGAACTTTTTCGTATCGGGGTTCTATTATTCTTGAGTTCTTATTCACGAGTTCTTATTCATGAGTTCTTATTCACGATTCTTATTCACGATTCTTATTCAAAGTCTTATTAAGCGTAAGCGTGAAGATGTTTTTTGTGGAATTTCTATCTTTTGGTGTCGAGATTCTTATTCACGTATCTGAGCCTTTATTCACGTATATGACCTTATTACGTATCTGGTATTTATTCATAGAAAAATAAAATTTCTTCTTTTTTCGTCAAAATATCTAATACGGATCTAGCTTCGATTGTATCCGTGTTTTGATCATTCTTGAATTTTACACCACTATGATTATTTTTGAGGTATTTTTGGGCGTGGATAAAACCAAGTACGAATCCTTAATCCTTAATCCTTGTCATTTTGTTTTCTTTGGATTCGTTTCTTAAAAAATATTTTCATCATCCTCGGTCTTAAATGATGATATTATTGAATATTATTGAATATCTTTGGGCTGTAGTGCGAAGATGAATGATTCTGAAGAATATCTTTGGCTGTAGTCTGAAGATGAGCAGTGTTGAGATGAACATGTGGATTGATTAATATCTTTGGCTGTAGTGCAAAGATGAGCAGTGTTTAAATGAACATGACCAGTGATGAATATCTTTGGCACCAGGTGCAAAGATGAATATTTGATTCAGATGTATATTGATTGATGTTACGAGGATAAAATATTGATGATGAATTTATTAAATTCATAGATTATAGTAGATTTCATTCTCTACGTAACTCTTACATGAATTATTATTTCATTGCGAATATTGATCGAAACTTGTTATCATTGTATTCATCAGATTTTTCCTGTTGAAGACTAACGATAATTTGTTGTATATTATCTTAGTCGTAAATATTCTTCTTGGGCTAGTTGAGCTCACCCTTTTCCTTGTTGTTCCATTTTTCTTCTCGGGAGGCGAGAATATAGCGAGTCTTAGTCGGGTATGGAATGAAGGTTTTAGAAAGTTGTTTAGTAGTCCTCACCATTTTGTAAAATGATGTATCAATAAATGTGATGAGGATTTATTTGAGTATAGATATTATGCAGAAGATAATATTTGTATTCAAACTCACAGATTTCTTGTTGTAATAATAAAGTTGTAGTTGTTTACATACCATGTATTTGGCGACTCGAGAATGGGTGTTGTGTATACCTATTTTGGGGGCGTCGCGGTTAATATCGAGCTTAGGGATATGATCTGGCGGAGATCGGGGAATAGAACTAGGAGGGAGAGGCAGAGTAAATCCTTGCTAGTGTGTCTACCTAAGCTTATTTGTTAGTTAAGTCGATATATAGGGATATTATGTGATATATTGATTTCCTTAATTAACCCTTATTTTATGATGGTATTTGAGAATGTCATTGAGAATATTATGATGGAGTAAATGAGGCCAGAGTGGAGATGCTGTCTTTCACCTGCGAGGAGAGCGTGCAACAGTGGTGGCAATGTTCCTCTGTGAACAACACCTGCTGAAGCGAGATGATGAGCGAGGGGATGTTTAGAAGCTTTTTGCGGTTCATGCAAAATCAGACGAGGAGACTTCGTGTTCAAAATCTGAGGAGAAATGATAGCGATTCACGAGTGGTCATGCCAAGCGATTCAAAAGTTGGGACCACACGAATTAAGGAGAAGCGGATCCGATTAAAGGCGGAGCGTGGGTCGAACAAATTGCAAGATATTCGATGTCTTGGGATGCGGAGAAAGAAAGTTCCATTCGCCACCTTTATGTTAAAGTGGCGAAGGCGATTCTTGGTGGGAATCATGAAGCGTACCCATCCAGTACTTTTCGGCGTATCGTGGGAGCGTTTGAAGCGAGTTCGATGACAAGTACTTCCACGAAAGTATTAAATCATATGAAGGAAGTGGAGTTTATTAGACTAGAAGCGAGAATAACATGGCGGTGTCGAAGATCTGGCGAAGTTAGCGGAGTTATCGAGTTGCACCTCATTTGGTGGAGAATGAGGAGCGTATATGCGGATGTTTACGAGAGGTTTGAAACTTGACGTCGTCGATATCTCATTTCTCATAAATTTTCTCTCTATTCAGGATGTTGTCAGCGGGGCTCGATTGTTAGAAGCGAGATACTTGAAATACGTTCAATGAGGGACCATAACCGAGGATCATCTAGAAGATAGCGATCATCGAATACGCGATAACCGGTGGAGAAAGAAGAATCTGATAAAAGCGGTAACCACTCTGGTGGTAATCGTGGCCATGAAAATAGAAAAGCGAGTCGGGAGGAGATTTTAAAAAAGGAGATTCAACAACGACCGTGTGAAGGCGTCGGCGCCTATAGCAACTAGTTTTAAGGGAGGAGAAGCGACCACCGGTCGTATGTTATAAAATCTTGGGAAGAGGACATATCATTAAGCGCCCTGCAGCGGTTTAAGGTATGCTATAGTTGTGGAAAGGAAGGACATATCGCTTTCGAGATTATGCAGATAGCGAAACTAGTTAATTCAAGGGACGGTGACTGAAAAAGGTTGTCGAGAAAAGTCGAAAGTCAGCGATTTAGGGAAGGCGTTTTTTCGTGGCCGGTCAAAATCTGAGGAAACGACGAAGTTTAGCAGGTTAGTTAATTATAAATTCTTGCGAAGTATATACCTTACTAGATATCGGTTCTACCCATTCTTTTTCTCTCTCTTACTTTGCTTTCAGCGTTTAAACTTGACTCAGGAGAAATTAGACTTTGACTTTATCTGTGGAAACTCCGTTAGGAGAAACTTTCATCACATCCTTTGTTTATAAATCTTGCTTGATTCGAGGTTGACACTATCACATTTACTGTTAACCTTATTTCTATAGAGATATTTGTTTTTGATGTGATTTTAAGGTTAACTACTCATCGTGCGAAATTGATTATTTTCTTAAGGTTGTTAGTTTTCATATTCTAAGCAACTGTTATTGAATTCAAGCAATCAAACCATTGTAGTCAAACATTTTCATATCAAGCCATGAAGTCATTCGTTTATTACGGATGTCAAATTTTCTTAGTCCGTGTTATGGATTTGAATAAAGACACGTCGATTTGAATAATATTCTGTTGTTATTGATTTTTCTGGCGTATTTTGAAGAATTTCTTGGCTTACTCCCAAAGCACGATATTAAATTTTGTATCGACTTTGAACCGGTACAAAACTCATTTCTAAAATCTCATATCGAATGGCTCTATTGAACTTGAGGAGTTAAAAATTCAACTATAAATTTGGTACTGAGCCTTTATCTTGTGACTTCCTTTGTGGAATTTCACCTAAGCAGAACTCTCTGTAGGGGCGTCATATTAAATGCGATAGTAAAGCGATAGGTGTCATTGTGACGTCTTTATCAAGATTGGGATATGAGTCGCGGTTGAGAAGCAACCTAAGTCGATATTATCGAAATCGTAGCTTTCAGAAGCTTAGTTGGTTATTATCGGAGATTCGTTGAAGGATATTCTCGAATCGCTATTAGATTAACTTAGGTGACTCGAAAAGATACAAAATTCGTATGGGCGAGGAATGCGAGAAGATTTTCCAAGAACTCGAGGAGACTCATTTAAGCACATATAATATTAACCATACCATCTTGGAAAAGCGAGCGTGGTGGTGGCGCGATGAGTAGAAGATCATATCACGAGGAGCGAGTGCGATGATGTCAAGTATCGCGTAGAGCCAACTTTAATAGAAAAAGTTAAGGTTGCTCGAGCCCCCAGGCCGGGTGATCGTATGAAGAAGAAAGTACAAGAAGGAGCTATTAGGGCGAGAATTGATGAAGAAGGAATACTTGAGTCGACTCCAGACTTTGCATTCCTAATGATTTTGATTTGAAGCATAGAATTATGATGGAGGCACCTGACACACCATTTTGCAATCCATCTGGGAGTACCAAAATGTATTATGATCTTGACATACATTTTGGTGGAGCAATATGAAGAGAGAGAGATCGCAAAGTTTATCTCGATGTGTTTAACTTGCTAGCGTGTAAAAAGCGGGCATCTTGTACCTAAGGGTCCGTTGCTGACCACTTGAGATTCCGGAATGGAAGTGGGAACACATTACTATGGATTTCATTCTACGGGTCTTCCTACGGTTTCTCAAGGCATCAATCTTATTTGGGTTATTGTTGATAGATTAACCAAGTCTGCTCATTTCTTATCGATCGAGAGACTTATTCCTTGAGCGTCTTTCTCGTATATGCGTAAATGAGATTGTGAGATTGCATGGCATGCGGTATCCATAGTTTTAGATCGTATCCATGATTTTGGGTTAGTTTGTAGAAAGCTATGGGCGCGAATTTCGATTCGGGTTTGGCATACCATCCTCAAGCGGATGGGCAATCAGAAAGGACTACTCAAACTCTTGAAGATATATTAAAACTACGTGTCCTAGATTTCAAAGGAAGTTGGGATAAGTACTTGCCATTGGTGGAATTCTCATACAACAATAGTTATTAAACAAATATAGGCATGGTTCCATTGAAGCATTATATGGACAAAAATGTCGTTCTCGATATGTTGGGATGAGGTGGGTGAAGCAACATTGTTGGGGACAGGAGTTAATACATGTATGACTAATGATTAACAAGCGTATACAAGCGGCACAAGATCGACAAAAGAGTTATGCGGATCTTCATCGAAAGGGCGTGGAATTTAATGTAGGGGATCGTGTATTATTGCGAGTTGCTCCATGGAAGGGAGTTACAAGATTTGGGAAGAGAGGAAAGCTCGATCCACGATTTATCGGTCCATTTCAAATTCTTGGTGGAAGTAGGAAATGTAGCCTATAGACTTGCGTTACCTCAAAGTATGTCTCGTGTTCATAATGTGTTTCACATATCGTACTTCGTAAATATGTGAAAGACCCGAACCACGTTATTGAGTTAGAAGCCAGGACGAGATAGCAGAAGACTTAACGTATGAGGAGGTACTGTCAAGATTTTGGATAGGAAGGAGCATGTCTACTGCATGAAAGGTTATACCACAAGTTAAAGTTTTGTGGAGGAATCATGCTTTATAGAGAAATGACACAGGAATTGGAAAGCGAAAATGAAAGCGAGGTATCCTCACCTTTTCAAAACACACAGAATCGTCACGTCGATTTAGAGGACGAAATTTCATAAGGAGGGAGGTTGTAAGACCCAAAATTTTTAAAAAAAAGGAATTTCCTTTATTTTGAAATAGTAAGGGTTGATTTGATTAATGTGGATAGTTAAGGGTTAAATACATAAATATTTCAAAATAAGCAAGTGGTTATAAAATATTCATTGTTGTGGGGAATATTCGTTTGGTCGTGGAATATTAAATCTTTGTGGGGAATATTAAATGCGATGGTAGTGACCATGTATGTGGGCCCATAATGGAAGCGATTGGATGAAAAAAAAAAGCGACAAATATAAGTTGTTTTTAAATAACAGGCGTAGTTGTTTGCAGATTATCTTTGTTGGAATACCCGGTGGTTAAAACACACTGTCTGGCGTTGTTGAGCAGTAGCGCGCGGTATTGCACCAATTATTGATTCTTACGTAAGAAGGCACTACTCAATAATGGTTACGATAATTCTTTATTCGATATTTTATTGAGTTAATAATTCTTTGTGTTGATATTTTATATTCTTTGTTGTTTGATAATTGTCATTTACGAGTATCTTTCATTATCGAAGCAATAATTCATATTATCTGAATAATATTATTAGATAACATTATTGGCAATGTCTAGAAAGTTACATCTAAGGAGAGGTTTGGTCATCTAATTGCTTGCATGATGAAGAAATTCTTATTGGAAAGCCCCTCTTTCACAGGAAGCGCTTTTGGTTGTCGATATTGTGATTACGTAATATTATTTGTGAATAATTAATTATTGATTTATATGATGAGGAAAATATTGATTTTATGTGGATATAGATGGAGAAAATTTTTAAAATGACAATTGTTGAAAATTAATATTTTATCTTTTTACGATAAAATAATTCATTTAAATATATTATTTTAATAATATATTAACGGTGATATTTTTTACAATGAATGTGGGATATATGAGTATATGAGGAGGAAGAGTATTTTGTGGCATTAAATGTTTAACACATGTTTTTGTGTGTTGGTGGACACAATTATTGGTAGAAATTTGATTATAGCTTTGTAAAATCGCTTGGTTTGTGGATTTGGTCGATTTTTGTTTGGAATTTGGAAAAACTTTCTTCTGCAAAGTTGTAGAGAATTGAATTTCCTATAAAAACTCGCGAGATTTGAATTTTCTGATGAAAGGGCTATTTATTATGAATTATTGAAGTTAGAAGCTCAAAAATAATTGATTTTTGGGAGTTTAAATTATTTTGTTAAGAAAAACGTTTTTTGTATTTTTTTGGACATCATTAACATGTGTGGCTGGTGTTTTGACCAAAAGGTGGGCTAAGGAAAATTTGTATAATTATATTAATATTATATTAAATTTTACGCTTTGGTGTTCTAGCATTTTCTATAAATAGGGTCTTGGGTTAGAATTGAAAATCACACGAAGCTGAAGTTTTCTCTATTTCTCTCTCGATATTTTGGCGTATTCTTGTGAGTATTTTGAGTATACTTTGAGTATTGTTAGGCGGTGCAAGTTCCTTCAAAGACTTATACCCGGTATTACAATTTAAATCTTGATCTTTCGAGGTAAGGGATATTATTTTTTTGTAATGATATTATTTCTTGATATCATTATCTTTGAAATGTTGATCTGAAGTTTTTATCAAATTTGGAACTTTTTCATGTCGGGGTTCTTATTCATGGAGTTCTTATTCATGAGTTCTTATTCACGAGTTCTTATTACGATTCTTATTCACGATTCTTATTCATAGTCTTATTAAATGAAGCGTGAAGATGTTTTTGTGGAATTTCTATCTTTTGGTGTCAGATTCTTATTCGTGTATGACCTTTATTCACAATATCTCTTATTCACGATATCTGGTCTTATTCATAGAAAAATAAAATTTCTTCTTTTTCGTCCAAAACATCTATTACGGATACTAACTCGATTGTATCCGTGTTTTGATCATTCTTGAATTTTACACCACTATGATTATTTTTGAGGTATTTTTGGGCGTGGATAAAACCAAGTCTGAATCCTTAATCCTTAATCCTTGTCATTTTGTTTCCTTTGGATTCGTTTCTTTAAAAATATTTTTCATCATCCTCGGTCTTAAATGATGATATTATTGAATATATCTTTGGCACATAGTAAAAAGATGAATGATTTCTGAAGAATATCTTTGGCTGTAGTGCAAAGATGAGCAAGTGTTGAGATGAACATGTGGAGATTGATTAATATCTTTGGCTGTAGTGCAAAGATGAGCAGTGTTTAAATGAACATGACCGGTGATGAATATCTTTGGCTGTAGTGCAAAGATGAATATTTGATTCGGATGTATATTGATTGATGTTCTGAGGATAAAATATTGATGATGAATTTATTAAATTCATAGATTATAGTAGATTTCATTCTCTACGTAACTCTTACATGAATTATTATTTCCATTGCGAATATTGATGCGAAACTTGTTATACATTGTATTCTATCAGTTTTTTCCTGTTGAAGACTAACGATAATTTGTTGTATATTATCTTAGTCATAATATTCTTTCTTGGGCTAGTTGAGCTCACCCTTTTCCTTGTTGTTCCATTTTTTTCTTCTCGAGGCGAGAATATAGCGAGTCTTAGTGGGGTATGGAATGAAGGTTTTAGAAAGGATTGTTTAGTAGTCCTCACCATTTTTGTAAAATGATGTATCAATAAATGTGATGAGGATTTATTTGAGTATAGATATTATCTAGAAGATAATATTTGTATTCAAACTCACGATTTCTTGTTGTAATAATAAAGTTGTAGTTGTTTACATACCATGTATTTGGCGACTCGAGAATGGGTGTTGTGTATACTATTTTGGGGCGTCACAAACATTGATTGAAGACTATTGATAATTTATTCGCATTATCTTAGTCATAATATTTCTTCTTGGGCTGGCTATTTGAGCTCACCCTTTCTTTCACCGTTTCTCTTCAGAAATGAGAATATAAATGACGAGTCTGGGAAATGAGTGATGGTCCTCAAGATAAGATTAGTAGTCCTCACTATTTCGTGAAATAAGGTGATAATAATTAATAATGAGGACTCCTTTTTGAGTTTGTATAATATCTAGTAGACGATATTTGTATTTAAACTCACGCTTTATGTATTAAGTTGTATTTAAATTACATCACTATGTAAGTGGCGCACCCAAGATGGGTGATGTATACCTAATTTTGGGGCATCACATTGGTATCGAGCTTAGGATATGATCCCCGGCTAAGATGTGAGAATAGTACTAGGAGGGGGAGAGACGGGGAATACCTTCGCTAGTATGACCTACCTAAGTTTATGTCTTTATTTTATTGGTTGGTCGAAGATAGGATAATTTGTTACATGTCAATTAACCTTTTGTTTTGTGGCAAGATTCTGAAAATGACATCCGAGAATGTTGATAATCGTAATGGAGCGCAGCGATCGTTGATTCACCACATATGAATAATCAGGATAATGCATCGTGAAGGCGACAATCCTCAAACAAACAACAACACCGACAAATGATGAATGATCAAATGTTTAGAGGCTTTATGCAATTTATGCAAACAAAGAAAGAGAGCGACTCTGTCCAAAACGTAGGTGGAAACACTTGAAAACTCTCAAGCGGTCACCGCTAAACAATTCAAGGAGCTGGGACCACCGGGAGTTTAAGGAGAGCCAAAACCACTTCGGCGGAAGCATGGATAAAGCAGATTACCAAAATATTTGATGTCTTGGGATGCTCGAGGAGCAAAAGGTTCCCTTTCACGCCTTTTTATCATTGCTTGTGGAGAGGCGACATCTTGGTGGGAATTTCAGAAACGTACTCAACCTCTTTGTCAGATCAAGATATCTTGAGAGAAGTTCAGGAGTCGTTCAACGACAAATACTTTCTCGAAAGTATTCGCCATACATGAAGGAGGTGGAGTTTATCAAGTTGGAACAAAACAATATGACCGTGTCGCAATACGAGGCAAAATTTGCGGAGTTATCACGGTTTGCGTCCCACTTGGTGGATAATGAAGAGAGAATGGCGCGAATGTTTTTAAGAGGTTTGAAGCCGGAGATACGTCAACATCTTATTTCTCATAAACTATGTTTGTATTCAGATGTTGTAAATAGGGCTCAGTTAGTGGAACGCGATAATGAGTCAACACAACTAAAAGAGAGCAGCCGGCAAAATTATAATACCAGCGAGAGTAGTCATCGAAGCGGTGACAACAAGCGTGGAGGAATCAATAAAGCCGGATATGGTAACCACTTGGTGGTAATCAGGCCAAAACAAGAAGAATGGACATTTCAAGAAACGGAGATTCAACAATGATGGAAAGACGTCAAAGACAGCAAAGACCGTTGTTAAGGAAGGAGAAAGACCACCTATCATATGCTTCAAATGCGGAGGAGAGGGACACATCATCAAAAGCGCGCCATGCCATCCAAAGCGATGTTATAATTGTGGAAGAGAAGGTCACTTAGCTCGATTTTATTTTCATCAAGACAAATTCACTAGGATGGAGGCACCAAAGGTCAGTCCCAGTAAAAGTCAAAACCCAGAAGGTAAGGGGAGAGCGTTTGTTGTGACCTCCCGGAGAGCAAAGAACCCGAATGAGGTCATCACGAGTAAGCTTATCATAAACTCTAATGAAGTCTATACTTTATTTGATACTGGGTTCTACCCATTCTTTTATTTCTCATACTTGCGCTCATCGATTAAATTTGACTCAGGAGAAATTAGACTTTGACTTATCTGTGGAAACTCCGTTGGGAGAAACCTTCATTACATCCAATTGCTTATAAGTCTTGTTTGGTTCAAATTGGTACCTCACATTACACTCGTCGATCTTATTTCATTAAAAATACTTGCATTTGACGTGATTCTAGGGATTGATTGGTTAACCACTTATCATGCAAAAATTGATTGTTTTCGTAAGGTTGTTAGCTTTCATATTCCTAATCAACCTATTATGCGAATTCAAACGACCAAACCATTAAAATCAATCACGGCCATCTCAAGCCATAAAGCTATTCGTTTATTGAAAAACGGATGTCAAGCTTTCTTAGCTCATGTCACTGATTTAAACAAAAATACGTCAGTTTTGAACGATATTTCTATTGTTAATAAATTTCCTGACGTATTCCCCGAAGAACTTCCCCGGCCTACCCCAGGCGTGAAATTGAATTTTGTATCGACCTTGAACCCAGACAAAACCTATTTCCAAAGCCCCATATCGAATGATTCCTATTGAACTTCGTGGAGTTAAAGACCCAGCTCGCAGGAATTGTTAGACATTGGCTTTATTCGCCCTAGTACTTCTCCTTGGGGTGCCTGCTCTATTCGTGAAGAAGAAAGATGGGAGTATGCGATTTTATATTGATTATCGGAGTTGAATCATGTCACCATCAAAAATAGGTATCCATTGCCACGTATTGATGACCTGTTTGACCCGATTGCAAGGAGCCAAATTCTTTTCAAAGATTGATCTTCGTTAGGATATCACCAATTGAAGATTAGAAACCACGACATTCCAAAGACGGCCGCCGTAACTCGCAGACGGGCATTATAAATTCCTAGTCATGTCCTTTGGATTGACTAATGCTCCCCGCCGCCTTCATGGATATGATGAACCGAGTATTCAAGGAATATTTAGATCACTTTGTGGTCGCCTTTATTGATGACATCCTTATTTATTCCAAAAGCCGTGAAGATCATAAGCAACACTTGAGGTCGACACTCCAAAAGCTTCGTGA
Source organism: Panax quinquefolius (assembly GCA_020205615.1). NCBI lineage: Eukaryota > Viridiplantae > Streptophyta > Magnoliopsida > Apiales > Araliaceae > Panax > Panax quinquefolius. The sequence continues at coordinate 4,331,461 of CM035156.1, forward strand.
ATATAAGCTTTATGCCAAGTTGAAGAAATGTGAGTTCGGCTTGAAGAAGTAGCATTCCTTGGGCACGTGGTATCAAGTCATGGAATATCTGTTGACCCAAAGAAAGATTGAAGCTATTCAAAGTGGGAACAACCTAAATCGATGTGACCAAGCACGTAGCTTTCTCGGTTTAATGGTTATTATCGGAGATTCGTGGAAGGATTTTCTCGAATCGCTACTCCATCGACTCACGGTGACTTCGGAAAGATATAAAGTTCGGTTGGAGCGAAGAATGTGAGAGGAGTTTTCAAGAACTCAAGAGGAGACTTATTTCAGCACCTGTTCTGACAATACCATCTGGCTCGGAGGGATTTGTCATCTACAGTGATGCTTCGGGCAAAGGATTGGGATGTGTTCTCATGCAACATGGAAAAGTTATAGCCTATGCCTCGCGACAACTCAAAGAATATGAGAGGAATTATCCTACTCATGATCTAGAGTTGGCAGCTGTTGTCTTTGCACTTAAAATTTGGAGGCATTACTTGTATGGGGAGAAAGTGGAGATCTTTACGGATCATAAAAGCCTCAAATATTTCTTCACTCAAAAAGGAACTCAACACGCGACAACGACGTTGGCTTTGAGCATTGAAAGATTATGATCATACCATCCAATACCATCCTGGAAAAGCGAATGTGGTAGCTGACGCATTGAGTAGAAAATCATATGCAAGTACGAGTGCGATATTGTCAACGCAAAGGCCCATTTTGTGTGACTTGCAAAGGATGGAGATAGAGTTAAAGACTCGTGGACGATGTGATGATAAGCGAGTATATATGAGTAGAACCGACTTTAATCGATAAAGTTAAAGTCGCCAAGCTACTGGACTGGAGTCGACGCGTATGAGGAAGAAAAAGTGCAAGAAGGTGCTTATCACAGGAAGCAAGAATCGATGAAGAAGGAATACTTTGAGTCAACTCCAGCACTTTTGTGTTCCTAACGACCTTGATTTAAAGTATAATATCATGATGGAGGCGCACAACACACCATTTGCAATCCATCTCGGGAGTACCAAAATGTATCATGATATTCGCCATACATTTTGGTGGAGCAATATGAAGAGAGAGATAATACTGCTTATCTCAAGGTGTCTAACTTGTCAACGAGTTAAATTTTGAGCATCAAGTACCAAAAGGTCCATTGCAACCACTTGAAATTCCAGAATGGAAGTGGGAGCACATTACCATGAATTTCGTTACCGGTCTTCCTAAGGTTTCTCAAGGCATTGATGCGATATGTGTGAGACCCCAGATTTTATCAATAAAGATTTAAATTTTGTCGAAATAATTTTTAATATTATGGTGTGAATTTGAGATAATATTATAGTTGTGGGTAGTATTTAGTATTTATAAATTTTGCAAAGTATGCAAGTGGTTATATTATATTCGATTGGTCGGGGAATATTCGGTTTAGCAGGAAATATTCAGACAACGACTCAATCATTGGTGGATCCCATTAATGTAATTATTGCCGGATTGAGAAAACGACAAAATATTTTATTGAAATAACGACGGAAGTTTTACCGCTGACATCTTGTTGAACTACTTCGGTAGTAAAAGTACAAGAATATGTGGTGGTGGTCGCAATAAGAAGACACCAGATTGATTATCGATGCTTATGAGAAGTCACTCGGTTTGATTCTATTATTGTCGATTAATAATATGAATTATTATAGCGATAATGACGCTTTTGTTTTATTCAGTATTATTAACGTAATAAAAATGTAAACATCTTTTTATATAAAATGTAATACTTTATTAAAGTTATTCTATAAATAGTAATATATTATATTTTATTATGCATAGTGTTGCATAGTGTTTTTGCATAGTGTTGCATAGTGTTTGCATAGTAAAATATTTTTATATAAATAGAATATATTATATTTTATTTAAAAGATTTTGCTTTAAATATGGACCGTCCGATTAAAATAAATCAATCTGGACCGCTCATGGATTAATTACTATGCATTCTATTTTCCTATAAATAGAAGCTCATTCCTTCATTATTTTCTTACTTAATTCAATTTGAAACTCTAGAGAGAGAAATTATAGAGAGAAACTATAGAGAGAAAATCTATAGAGAGAAAAAGAAGAGTATTCTCGCTATTTCAATTTGCCAATATTCATTTCTTCTAAGGTAGGGAATATTATTTGTTGTACCCGTAAGTGGGTGTTATTCTTTCTTATTCATGAAGAGAACTTCATTATTCCATTCATTATTATTCATTGAATAACTCAGTAAAAGTGGTATACCCTATACATAACCTCGTATATGCTGCGATACCCTATACTTGGTGAAATCCTTATGTTATTCCATTCTTATTTATTCTCATTGAATAACTCAGATACGCTAATCCCCTATACTTGGTGATCTTCTTCGTTATTCCATTCTTTATTATTTCGTTAGAATATCCCGTCTGCTGTGTTTTACACCGGGCCCCGGTTCCATTGTTTATTATTCCGCATTTATTATTCTCGTTGAATATCCTCGTCTCGTGTGTTTTACACCGGAATTCGGTTCCATTGTTTATTATTCAAAGCATTTATTATTCTCGTTTGATCATCCTGCTTGGTGTGAATTTCACCCGACCGTTCCGTTATTATTATTCGTTGAATAACTCATGCTCATGCCAAGCACCGCATGCATGGTGATTTCTTTTGTTATTCCATTCTTTATTATACCCGGTTGGTTAAAACTTTGACTTCTATACTCCATGAAATTAGTAGAATATCCTCGATATTTGCGTTTCATCCAAAGATCTTTCATGGAAATATTCTTCCCGATCATTCTTGAATTTTACTTTACAAAACAAAGATCTTTGTTGACAATTTGGACGTTACTTAATTCTCGGATAAAATAATTCTTGAACTTGTTTTATTGAATTATTATGTCATTGTCATCATCCTCATGACATATTATTTTATCTTTGGCTTACGTGCATAGATGAACTTAGTATGATTATAACCGTGGATCATTCTATAATAATCACGGCTTGTTATAAATGATGTGATAAAAGTCCTCAAATGGTCTGTGAATGCAGTGATGGATAGTTTTTGGTATGATTATGACCAGGGGTGATTCGGTAGATAGTCATGACCATTGATAATTTGATAAAAATCCTTGGACCGTGGTACAGGGATGATTAGATGTGGTGGTTTATTTATTGTCGAGTCTCAACGATAAAAAAATTGATGAAAACCTTTTAAAACCTAAAAGATAGTAGATTTTATTCTCTACTGACTCTTTTAATGGATTGCATATTCACGCATAGCTTAAACCTGGTTGTCTATTGTATTTTATCGTTTAACATCATGTTCAAGGCTAATGATAATTTATTCGCATTATCTTAGTCATAATATTTCTTCTTGGGCTAGTTGAGCTCACCCTTTCTTTCACCGTTTCTCTTCGTGAAATGAGAACATAGCCGGGACTTAGTCTGGGAAGCGGAGTAATGGTCGAGAGGATAGCATTAGTAGTCCTTCACTATTACGTGAAATAGTGTGATAATAGTTGTAATGAGGACTCCTTTTGAGTTTGTATAATATCTAGTAGACAATATTTGTATTCAAACTCACGCTTTATGTCGATTGTATACCTACGCAGTTAGGTTAATAAGTTGTATTTGAATTTATGTACCATGTAAGTGGCGACCCAAGATGGGTGACGATACCTAATTTTGGGGGCGCCACAATATGGGTCATTGTTGATAGATTGACCAAGTCCGCTTTCATTTCTTACCGACACGAGAAACTTATACACTTGAACGCCTTTGCTCAGATGTACATAAACGAGATTGTAAGATCGCACGGTATGCCCAGATCCATAGTTTCGATCGAGACCCAAGATTTACTTCACGATTTTGGGTTAGTTTGCAAAAAGCTATGGGCACAGACTTACATTTATTTAGCTCTCTAAGATATCATCCTCAGACGGACGACAATCGGAGAGGACTATTCAAACTCTTCAAGATCTATTAAGACTCGTGTCCTTGATTTCAAGGGAGTTGGGACAAGTTCTTACCATTGGTGGAGTTTTCCTATAACAATAGTTATCAAGCAAGTATTGGCATGGCTCCATTCAAGCATTGTATGGAAGAAAGTGTCGTTCTCAAAGATTTGGGATGAGGTGGGTGAAGCAACGTTGTTGGGACCGAGTTGGTACGTATGACTACGGAAAAGATTCAAACGATCCGACAACGTATAAAAACCTCACAAAATCGATTAAAAGAGTTATGCCGATCTTCATCGAAAGGACGTGGAATTCGATATAGGAGATCATGTGTTGTTAAGAGTTCGCTTCCATGGAAAGGAGTTACAAGATTTGGAAAGAGAGGAAAACTTAATCCTCGATTCATCGGTCCATTTTTAATCCTCATCGAGTAGAACTGTGGGCCTATAGACTCGCTTTCTACCGCCAAATATGTCTCGTGTTCATAACGTTTTCACATATCCATGTTACGTAAATATGTGAAAGACCCGAACCATATTATCGAGTTAGAATCAGGACAAAATAGCGGAAGATTTGACGTATGAAGAGGTCCCTGCTCAAATTTTGATAAGAAGGAACATATTCTACGCTCCAAGGTTATACCTCAAGTCAAAGTTTTGTGGAGGAACCACGATGTTGAGGAAATGACTTGGGAGTTAGAATCTGAAATGAAATCAAGGTATTCTCACCTCTTCGACATACCTGCGTAACACGCACTCTAATTTCCTGTATGTAAATTTCATAAGAAGGGAGGTTGTAAGACCCCAACTTTTATAAATAAAGATGAATTTTTCTATAAATATTATTTTTGAATATTATGGAATAAATTTGATATAATGTTATAGTTGTGGGTAATATTTATAAATTTTGCAAAGTATGCAAGTTGTTATAAAATATTCGTTTGGTCTGGGAATATTCTTTTGTTAGGGAATATTCGTACAACTACCAATCATTGGTGGACCCCATTAATGTAATTATTGTCGAATTGAGAAAACGACAAAAAAATATTTTATAAAAATAACTACGGAGGTGTTACCGTTAAAACTGTTGACTACCCTTGGTAAAGTATAAAGAATATCGGCGTGGTTCGTGATAAGTAAGACGGTCAGATTGATTATTGATGCTTACGTGAGAAGTCACAAACCTATGCTTCAATTATTGCTCTGATGAATTGCTTGCGATCATATCTCTTATATTATTGATTCAATTATTGTCACAAAGATTATCATCGTATAATATGTTATAAGATTAAATCAATAATTGAGACGACAAGTTATAAATGATTAATAATTGTTGAAAGATTAAATATGTGTTGATGAAAAATAAAATGATTTGTGGTAAGTTTGATTATTTTATGGGGGCTCATATGTCATCATCTAAGAGTTTCTTCATCAATAGTATTTACCTTCGTCAATAAGTAATTACCTTAGTCAATAGTAATTACCCTTGTGAATAGTATTTACCTTCATTAATAGTAATTACCTTCGTCAATAGTAATTACCCTTGTGAATAGTATTTACCTTCGTCAATAGTATTTACCTTCGTTAATAGTAATTACCTTTACCGGACATCGAACCACTTGTCGCTTCACATTCTGCGTCGAACCACTTGTCGTTTCACATTATAAAAGCGCCAAACCACTTTTCTTTTCACATCATTAGTCGTCAAGCCACTCGCCTTTTTCACTCTAAGTGCTAAGCTAGAAATCTTCTATAAATAGAGGCCTCAGGGCTTCATTATTTTCACTTAATTCATTCAAGCTATATAGAGAGAAAGTATAGAGAGAATAAGAGAGAAAGAAGAAGAGTATTTTGTTACTACACCGCCGCAGTATTCAATCTCCTACCAAATATAAGGGTGTTATTCTTTCTTATTCATGAAGAGAACTGTTGTTATTCCATCGCTTATTATTCTCATTGGAATAACCTTGTATAACGTGGTTTACCCTATACTTGGTGACATTCTTCTATTATTCGTTGGAACATCTCATGCATGTGTTTTACATTGGACTCGGTTCCGCTTTTTATTATTATTCATTTGGAACATCCTGCTGTGTGTTTTACACAGGACTGGTTCCGCTTTTTTATTATTATTACGTTGGAACATCCACGCTCGTGTGTTTTAGGACTGGACCGGGTTAAAATCTTTATTATTATTCTCATTGGAACATCCTCGTCTGCGTGTGTTTTACGCCGACCCGGTTCCATTCTTTATTATTCTCGTTGAACATCCCGTCGGTGCGCTTTTACGTGGACCTGGTTCCGTTATTTATTATTCGTTGGAATAACTCGCCTGCAAGCGGATCTATCGCATGCATGGTGATTTCTTTTGTTATTCTATTCTTTATTATACCCGGTTGGTTAAAACTTTGACCTCTATACTCCATGAAATTAGTGGAATATCCTTGATATTTGCGTTTCATCCAAAGATCTTTTCATGGAAATATTCTTCCGATCATTCTTGAATTTTACTCTACAAAACAAAGATTATGTTGATAATTTGGACGTTACTCGGATAAAATAATTCTTGAACTTTTTTATTGAATTCTTATATCATTGTCATCATCCTCATGTTTATATTATGTTGAAAGTCATCTCGTGGGCCTGTAGTGTATAGATGGACTTGGTATGATTATGACATCAGAGACTATGATTGTAATCACGACCGTAATGTTACAAATGATGTGATAAAAATCCTCGAGGGTCAGAAGTGCATTGGTGGATGAGTTGTTGGCATGATCATGACTATTAATGAATACACAAATATTCTCGCCCGTAGTGCATGAATAATTGTGGTCGTGATACTAAAGAATATCCTCGTCTAGTAGATAGTGCGAGGGGTGATTCGATGATGTGGAATATTTATTAAAGTTCGAGTCTCAAATTTATAACAAATGATGATGAAAACCTTTTAAAACCTAAAAGATAGTAGACTTTATTTTCTACTTGACTCTTTTAATGGATCAGATATTCACCGCAGCTTAACTTTGGTTGTCTATTGTATTTTATCGTTTAACATTGTTGAAGACTATTGATAATTTATTCTCGCATTATCTTAGTCATAATATTTCTTCTAAAGGCTAGTTGAGCTCACCCTTTCTTTCACCGTTTTCTTCGTGAAATGAGAATATAAATGGGACTAGCCTGGGAAACGAGTGATGGTCCTCAAGATAAGATTAGTAGTCCTCACTATTACGTGAAATAGTGTGATAATAATTGTAATGAGGACTCCTTTTTGAGTTTGTATAATATCTAGTAGACGATATTTGTATTTAAACTCACAGTTTATGTATTAAGTTGTATTTAAATTCTGTACCATGTAAGTGGCGACCCAAGATGGGTGATGTATACCTAATTTTGGGGGCGTCACAGATCAGTCAGATAATACAATAGTAGATGCCTTAGCAAGATTGGCAACCACCGAAGCAAGCTCCTTCAACGGGTCGGTATACCTGGATGTTCTAGAATGGCCCAGTGTTCCGAAGACATAAGTGCTAGCTCCGGACCGACTTGACTGTTGGCTCACGCCTTATATCTTCTACTTGGCAGATGGGATCCTCCCTTCGGACCGAATCCTAGCAAGACAAGTCAAACACCGAAGCTCAAACTTCTTTCTCATTGATGGGGATCTATACTGAAGGGCTTTTAGTTCTCCCCTACTCAAATGCTTAACTCCCTCGGAAGCAGACTATACACTTAGGGGAGTATATGAAGGGATTTGTGGGGATCACATGGGGGCCAAGTCACTGGCGCACAAGATTTTGAGGCAGGGGTATTACTGACCGATTATCTACACTGAAGCCAAGGAATTCGTCAGAAAGTGTCCCAAGTGTCAGCTGAACAGCACAATCCCACATCAACCTCCCGAAGAGCTGTATTCGCTCTTATCCCCGATTCCCTTTGCCGTATGGGGAATCGACATCCTAGGGCCTCTGTTGAAGGCCAAGGGATAAGTTAGTTTTGTGATCGTGGCTATCGACTGTATGACGAAATGGGTCGAAGCCAAACCATTGCAGAGGATCACCGAACATGAATGTCTGAAATTTTTCAAAGAAGGAGTGGTTTATCGTTTTGGTATCCCGATGGCAGTGGTCTCAGATAATGGCAGACAGTTTGTGGGGTTAAAGTTCGAGGGCTTTCTGAAGGAGTTGGGAATTTAGCATTGCAAGACCTCGGTCGCTCATCCCCAATCGAATAGTCAAGTGGAAGTGATCAACCGAACCCTGCTCAACGGGATAAAACGAAGGTTAGATGAATTAAGGGGTCGGTGGCCCGAAGAGCTACTAAGTGTTTTGTGGGCATATTAGACTACTCCGAGGAAAACAACTGGGGATTCTCCGTTCAGACTGGCATACAGGACCGATGCACTCATACCAGTTGAGATCGGATCCCCCACTCTTCGAGTCAGTCAGTACAAAGAGCTATATAATGATGACGGTCTGAAAACAAATTTGGATCTACTGGAAGAGGTTCAGGACTCTGCTATGTTGAGGTTGGCTGTCTATCAGCGGAGAACAGCCCGACACTAAAACCAAAAGGTGTGCCGAGGAGATTTACAATAGGTGATTTGGTCCTCTAGGAGTCGGAGGCATCAACCCCCCTAAACACTGGCAAGCTGATGCCTAACTGAGAGGGACCTTATGAGGTGGTAGAGGTGTCGAAGCCAGGTACATACCGACTTCGAGCAATGGACGGTTCGGAAGTAAAGAATACATGGCATGTTGAAAGACATAGAAAATTTTACCAGTAATAGTTATGTCATTCTTTTCTTTACCCATGTAACCGCTTCAATCTTAAATGAAATAAATGAAAGTTTTCTTCGGAGATGTTTAACTTCATCTATATTCATATGACTCTTAATATTCGAACGGACAAAACTTCGGACACAATCCGATCGGAAGGTTCGAAAAGACACCACTGGTCGAGATAAGTCACGAGTATAACTGATCGAGAAAACTGTAAATTTTTTAAATCAGACAAACTTCAAGCACAATCCGATCGGAAGGTTCGGGAAGACACCACTGATCGAGATAAGTCACAAGTATAACTGATTAAAAAAATTTATGAACAAAGATACTCTATTTATACTTTGAAATTTTTACAAAACCCGATCGCTTATGATTCGGGCGAAGTACAAATGAAAATGGAAGAAGTACAAAAAAAAATAAAAGTCTTAACGAAGCTATTCGGGAGGAGGGTCATCCCCGACTTTGGATTCCTCGTCGGACGAATCAAGGAGGGAGGCATCGAGCCCAGCAGCTATCAATTTTGCCTTAGCCTTTTCCCGATAAGTCTCGTACCTTTCACCAAATTGGGCCATGACTTTCTCGTTCAAGGCATCAGACTCTTCATATTCGGCTATTATCCGCTGCTTGGCCCCAACTTGGTCTTCCTTTAGGGAGTTGATTTCCCGAATTAAATATTTTAGTTTCTCATGAGCTTCGGTAAACTTCTCCCCAAAGTCCTCAAGTGCTTGTTGTCACTCCTTGACTTCGGCGGCCAGGCGCTCCTTATCCTCGATCAACTTCTTATTATGGTCTTCGAGACCAACGAACTCATGCTGAAGAAGAGAATATTGTTCCTTCAATTCTTCAACCTGGCGTTCGGCCTGGGTTGCCCTATTTCGGGTCCCTGCGTGGAGCTCTCATTTATTCTTCAGGTCCGATTTCAGGCCTCGAACCTCAGCTTTCAAGCAGCATTACGTCCGACCTCAGCTGAACTTCTTTTTTAGTGGTTCGAGCGAGGGGAGGAATGGCTCGAGCAAGAATGGCGTTAGCCTGCAATAAACATATACATCAGCTATCGAAATTAAACTCTAAGTCTGCAAGGACAAGTTAAACAGTATTAAAGTTACCTGGCACTGAGCCCGGACGTAGGCCACCAAATACTCCTCGGAAGAAAACCCCTTTAATCGTTCGTCATCGCCCAAAAGTTTAAAGTGATCGAACAAAGTGAATGGGAACACTTTCGAGGGGCTTTTTGGCCAACAAGTAGTCGGCGAACCGTGGGATGAGCTCGGTCCGGAGGTAGGAGTGGCGGTGATGTTGGGGTCGGCAATAACAACTTGTTGTCCAGGCTGTTGTGGTGCAGAGTCTTCGGTGAGCCGTGGTTTCTTGGATCGGGGCTCAAGAGGAGCCTCTAGAGTGTCCTCCGAGTCCTCGATCACCTCGGCATGAGAAGGAGGAGGAGGTGGAATCGACTTTGGTGTGACTGCCATAGAGGCCTTGGCAAGGATCTTTGCAGAGGATTGTGAAGGTCTTTTGGTCCTCTTCAATAAAGCCGCCTTCTCAGCTCGGCTCATCTTCAGAGCAACCTTTTTTGTTGGAAGGGGTTCGGCCCCCAAAACAGAACCCACCGAGAGCTCTGTGATCGGGATAGTCTCTTCATCAGGAGAATCATCGGTTGCGGGTGGATGGATTGGTCCGGCGATAGAGGGAAGAGGTGTCGGGGATTCGTCGACAGCCCTCGGGCTTGAAAATTGTCACTGCACAGAAGAGAAGGGGTTAAGGTATAAAATATCAGAAGGCAAAAAAGCGAAGTCAAGAGAGGAGATGCTTACAACCCTGTTTGTATAACCAGGCCTCGTTGGACAGAACTGCCAGACTCCACTCGCTTTTGCTCCACCTCTTGAAGAAAGATTTGAAGGCATCGGCCCGATCCATCGGAAACTTGGACACCTTGGCTACGGGATCCTCAGGATGGGCCCATTGAGGGAGCAGTCGGAGGTCGGTTCCCCTGACGAAGAACCACTTGTCATGCCAACCCTTGTTGCTCGAGGGGGTTTTGACAGGAACGGTTCGGGTGGGCCTTTTGTTTAATTGCTTCAAGCATGGTTCTTTCGACCCGGTTACGGTGAATAGGGCGAAGAAGAAGTCGAGGCGACCAGGTGGATGTACGAGTTTGGCACGAGCTGTGTGAACCAGATTCCCGCGAAAGAGAGGAAGGAATAGATGAATTCATGAAGTGGGAACCGAACCCCATATTTCAGAAGATATAGGGGAACGGCCACCCATTCGCCTTTGAGCCTCCAAAACATTTTCTCATTGGGTTTTGGGGCCCGAAGCTTATATTCTTGGGGAATGTTGAAAAGGGTTCGGATGTAGAAAATTTGAGAGGGTGTAATGGAAGATGGGGTATTGATATGGGAGAACTCTATCTCAGAGTGGTAGGCGTTGCGGATTTTGGCCTCGGCATTGATGGGGGTAGGGAGTACCGAGGAAGAAGGGTTATCGGAAGGAGCAACTGGTAATTCAACCGGGATTAGATCGCCGGTGGTGACAGAGGGAGGAATTGGCTCAGTAGCCGGATGAGTGCTAGAATCAGCCATTTGGTGTTTAAATTGAAGGGAATGAGACACAAATATGAGGTTTTGGGAAGAAAACGGACAAAAACGAAGTTTAAAAATGGGCAGAGTAGACAAAATCGGTGAAGTATTGGAGAAGATATGAGTTTGCCAGAAATCGCCTCGCCGGAAAATTTTAACAGAAATTTTTGAGATTAAGGAGTTTGGAAAAGTGAAAGTGATGGGGGAAAGGGGGTTTTTATAGGTGTAGGTACACGCTACCCAAGGGCGGCTATTAAATGCTCAAGGTGGGACCAAGCATGGAAGGGCGTGCAACATTTCGAGAAACGAGGACAGACCGCTTGGGTTCCCCAGATAACTCATCATTAGCTGTCGTGACCTTTCGAATGTCTGACATTTCAAGTCTCTAATTATAAATATATTATAACAAGAGACTGGGGGGCAATGTTCGGGAGTATTTTACCGACCTTCACGTGGGCCGAAGGCCTGACATTAGAAGGGCTTTAGGAGACTACTGGGCTGAAGCCCATGGAGAGGTCAGAGGTGTTCTGCCCAAGGCCCTAGTCCTTTTGGGCCGGAGCCTCATTTTAGTGGATGATCTTCGGGTTTGGCTTCATGAGCACTTTTGCCCTAACCTTGCCTGTCAGTGGTGGTGTTCGGCGGGTCTCGAGTCCTCCTGGGTCAAGCCTGCACTGATGGTGGGATTGTTTGGGTCTGCACAGTGGGCTCTCCTGCGTGCAGAGTTCGGGATCCTAATCATAATTGAATAAGGTAACTTCAAAGGTAGTGATTGGATTGGATCCCACTTGCACCTTGTAAGGAGATTGTGTTGGACCCAAGTTATGGTAACTACCATGACTAGGAGTCCTAATCCGACTCGGAGAAGGATTCTAAGGTGATGAGAGTACTATAAATACAAGGTCAAGGTTACGATTATGAGGTAATACCTATTTTTGAGCAATAAACACTTAACATTCATTGTTAAACTTTGTGAACGGCCTGTACTTATTCTCACACCGGAGCTATCTTCCGGCGGCACAAGTCGTCAAGCTTCTTTGTGATCTGTTATTGTGCAGGTTCTAGCGCGTGAATTCTGTGATTGGACGCGCCGACGAAATTTGACGTTAACACTTTAAATATGAAAAATTAAAGAAAAGTGACCCAATAGAAAAATAAAATAGAACTACTGTAAGCCTAAAATAAAAAATATATTATTACCTTGAATTCTTCACTTCGGTACGTGATTTTGCAAAATATATATATATATATATATATATATATATATATATATATATATATATAAGGTTACTTGAGCAAAAACCTTAATATTTGTACAAAAATAGCATTCTCTCTTTCTTCTATGGTTACAATAAAGTAAGATTAGGCAAAGAAATTAGGAATTTGTATTCAATTAAGATTTAGATAAATTACATAAATTTTATTATAGGAATATCTCGTTATTACTTTAAAAATCAAACAATAAATTTTGATTTTTAATATTATATTATATAGATATAGTATATATGATATATACGTAATCTTGATAAATTCTAAAATTCGTCAAAATTAAAAAAAAATAGTTAAAAGATGATCATGGTCGATCGTTAAAAAAATTAGTTATGTAGCATTTTAATTAATTAATTTTTAACATAATAAATAAATTAAAAAGTCCCATAATTATTTTTTTAACGGTTAATTTTGGTTCACTAACAACTATTAATAATTTTTAAGAAAAATAAAATTTCTTTGGCAATTTTGTTCATGGCTTATCGACGATTAAAAATCTCTCTGATAAATTTTCTATAATTTGGTGGCAATTTACTCACATGTATGTATAAAATTTTGTGACTTTTGATCATATAAATTTTCATTGTCATATTATTTTGTTAAAAACAGAGTTTGATACTCCTACTAAAAAAACGTACGCATATATAATATATATAGTTCAATGAAAAGTGATTTTAATTTAATTTTATTCAATCTGTAGAATTTCTATAATTTTATTCGTATTCGAGTAACTAAAGTTATCATGAAATGAGTAGAATATTATGAATGCTTTCAACATATATAAAATCATACCATAATAATTTAATGAAATAATGAGATTTCCTCTAGTTCATGAAAAAAGAGGGAGAGACTGTACACATGGGGCTTATTAACAATAAAAGTCTATTAAAATCTTGGTAAAAAATCTATTAAAGTCTGTCACTTATTTCATAGTCTATAAAAGTCATTTTAAAAAAAAATTAAAAGTCTTTAAAAGTTATTAAAATTCATAAACTTTATAAAAGTCTATCACTTAAAAGTCTTTAAAAATTTTAATTGAATACACCCCCTTAATTTATTATTTGCTCAATTAGATGGTGTTATTTATTCATCTTAATTGTTTTTTGTTGTTGTTGTTGTTGTTGTTGGTTGGAATGAGCAAAATGGAGTGGGATGAAAGAAAGTAGTGAGTTTGTTCACCTATTCTGTTGTTGTTGTTGTTGTTGTTGTTATAATATTATTATTATGAGGATACTAATATTAATATATAAGTGGATTAAACTTGAACTTGGAGGTTGTTTGTTGGTCAAATTCAACTCTACCTTTCTACTTTTGATGACTTGCTTCTGCTTCTGCTTCTGCTTCTGCTTCTGCTTCTGCTTATTCTTTATACTTAATTTTAATATATTATCATATTCAAAAAATTTCACCGAACTTATACTACTACTAAGGTAACTGGTTCCACTACAAACTGTGGTTCTTAGTTTTTTTATAAAAAATAAAAACATTTATTTTGAGAAATGAAGGCAACTTGAAGTTAAATTAGGCAGGCAGGCAGGCAGGCAGAGGATAAATATATAATCCAATATGTATCATGCGGTGTTGCAACAACTGCATCTCCCCAAAACCTGGCCCCATCTCCTTTGCATTCTCACAAATCAAATCATAGACGGAAATCAAGAAATTAGTGAATCAAATAATTTATTTATTTACTCTACACTCTTATACTAATTTCTTTTTATTTTTCTTGCATACACAAACAAAATAAAGGAAGGAAAGATTAATGGAATGGAGGGCACGTTTGGGACGGACATGTGTTAGTCATACTCACCACTACCCAGTAGTATCCACTACTTATATATAGTAAGCGACTACAAACCCCTCTCTCTCAAAAATGGAGGAGGTATCGGAAAGTTATCGGAGTGGACTTGATGAATCTTATCGGCCGTTGCCTTCTCTATATTTGTCTTTCATGTTGCTCTGGTCTCTCTTCGCTTTTTGTTGGACACTCAACACTTACAAAAACCGCCATTTTCAGGTCAATTTTTTATATTTTGCTTCATCAATTACATTTTGCCTTTTATACCGTTCATTCTTTCTTCTGTTTCCGTTTGTATACTGGAAAAAATGTAAGACAAGAACATCAAGTTTGAATTTTTCATTGCAGAGGCGTTCAGTTTGTTTGTCGATGGATTGTGAGTGACTCAAATTAAATAATTACTCCGCATGTTATAGACATATGTTTATATATTTGTTAGAATTTATGAACCAAACACGATATATTATACTCGTCTTCACCCTTTTGGCTACTCCTGTTTGTGTGCCTCACACCAAACTAACTACAAAACCCTATCATAGTCTAACTCGCCAATCCCAACAATATTATTCATAAAATTGCTACAATAATTCAACACTTCTTTTGGGGTACGAGGTTGATAGAGGTCAAGAGTTTAATTAATTGTATATGAATATGTGATTTGGAGTTGGGATCATGAGCTAACAGTCCTACTCACACCTTTTCATAGTTCCCATACCAAGATTATTTTCGATTGGATTTGGACACTATATAAATAATATGTGCATGAGGCCACAAAAATCTTGAAATGCTGGGGCGTATATCACAAGAAAACCGAGAAGATGCATATTTAAGTAGAAGAGGATGTCTTATGGTATAATTTTTTTGTAGAAATTCTATACTACAAAGGAGTGGGGGATGCCTCATTCCCCTTCAGTCCTAAGGTAGCTTTCCTTGGTAGCTGGGCAAAACTGTGGGAGAAGATAATAAAGTTTTGACTCTGTGTACCTTATTTGGGACTGCAAATGCATTTAAGTAATTCAGTCTTTTGCATAATGTTATTACCTGAATTTCAATGCATTGCCAAACTGTTGGCTTAATTCAACAACACTTTTCTATATTTGGAAATTTCCTGGCTGATAAATTCTAAGCGTTTATCCATTAAGTTCATTGTAATTTTATAAAAATTATTGATGTGTACCCATTTTACTTTGTGATATTCTCCTCCCCCAACAACTGTAGTATACTAACTTGTGCCTTCAAGTTTTGATAAATAAGTTTCAGTATATATTCAGTGCAAGTTGCCATAATATTTTGCTTTGTCA
Organism: Panax quinquefolius; assembly: GCA_020205615.1. Lineage (NCBI taxonomy): Eukaryota > Viridiplantae > Streptophyta > Magnoliopsida > Apiales > Araliaceae > Panax > Panax quinquefolius. Next base: position 4,347,173 of record CM035156.1, read on the forward strand.
CTTGTATATTTTAATTGTGTTGCCTTAATGGCATTTATATGCACGGGAGCAGACAAATAACTTGCAATGGACGCTTGCATCAGTTCCATTGATTAAAGCCTTGCAACTCTCTCTATCCTTCCTATTCTGGTATGTCCTCATCAGTCTGATTATTGTACTATAAATAATATTTGTTCCGGTCCTTCTGGAAGTATAAAAGGGGTTAGGTTACCTACTGACTTACCACTCCCCCCACCCCCCCACAAAAAAAAAATAACTTCAGCAGCTAGCAGATGTTACAACCAGTTAAACAACATTTTTTAAGTTTCCTAGACATAATGCATTGACATACTCTATAGACTTAAGCATGTGTTTTTTCAATAAGCTATCAAGTATCATTAAGAAGGCATCGAAACTGGATTCCATCCCAGTACACGCGGTGTATATGCCAATTAGTCTATATATATTTATATTATACTAATGAATCAGAACTTATCTATAGAAGATAATTAATCTATGATGTTATAAATAATTTAGTCTGAATCACTTGCAGTATTTTGAATAATAATAATTAGAGCATGGATAGTTTAATATAATTGATCTGTTGTCGTCTTTATTATTATTTCTTTCATCACTAAAAATATTAGTATTAAACTTTGGAAGGATTGTTCTTGCAGGTACTCATGCTTTTATCTTCAGACATGCTCTCTGTGGATGTCGTTTGGAGTTTATGTAACTGGAGTATTATTTCATACAGCCTCTTTTGTATCGTTCTTTCTAATTTCACACGGCTATTGTATCATGTGTGAGCGTCTTTCTGTACCTGAGCGCCGAACTATGGCTGCACTGGGATGTGTCTTTTATTTGATTCTTGTTGGTCACAGAGCTTCTGTACCTTACTTCTCAGTAAGTTACCATGACTGCTTAAAATGTTAAAGATAGAACCGTCTCTCTTAGAAACTAATACTCTCTAACTTCTTTGAATCCAGGTCCTTCTGGTGTTTAATTATTTCATTTCGTTCTATGTGATATTCCACCATACATCTCAAAACCTATTAGTTCTGCGCGAACAGTTGGAGTTTATATTAGACGAGGATGTCTATGCAATGCATGATGCAGTTTATGCAAAATACACGATGTTCAAGTATGCACTTAACACGCTTTTAAAATAAGTTCCCATAAAATAATACTTGGCTCCTGATGACATAGACCGCGGTGAAGATGAATTGTTTGAGAGACTTACTTGATTTTTGCTTTGAACTCTTCAGGAAATTTCAAGGCGCCATGCAGATTGTAGCCGTGGCAGAAACAGTGGTATGAAAATATTATAGCTTTCATTAAACACATTTAAATGTTATGTTGTTAGAAATGGAAAATTCCTTCCATACTCAAGCAAATTGTTACCCAGATTTTCATCAACATGGGCAATTCATTGGAAAATTATTGGTTGCGGTTGTTATTACGAGAATGGGCACAATTTTGCATTTTTCTGTACATCGGGTACGTAAGTATCACGTTCTTCCTTTGGTTTCCTTTTCCCCACAACGTAATATTAACTGCCCCTCTTTATTACAGCTGGATTTTCAGGTCACAAGACTTGGCACCACGTTTCTCTGTTATGCCAACTTTAAAGTCTAAAGGGGAGAGATTGGTGCCTCCCATTTACAGCATTGTAAGTTTTGAGCCTACATTTACTTGGTAAAACTAGACAATAAATATTAACAAGATATAGTGGAATAGAAGTTACCCCTCCGAGATTTAAACTTAACCACCTAATTCCTAATTTCCTACGTTAAAGGGAAATGGAAATATTATAAACTAATTCTTTCTCCATCCCTTGAGGGATGTCTCTGACTCACTTTACCAATGACACTGTAAGACTAAAGGTTACAATTAGCTATGATAATTCACAGTTTATGAATGCCCTAGTCTATTATTTTCTTGAGGTTTACTTTATGGAAGTGAATATGAAAAGGGTAAATTATTAAACTTATACATTTAAACATTTTGACTTTTCAAAGAATGTCATCCTTTGATGGACAACATAAAATGGAGAAGGGATGCATGGAGTAGTAGATGGGTAGGTTCCTGCATTGTATCTGTCTGCTAGAAGCTTTTACTTTTTAAAAAGGGTTAGTTCTTCTGGGAGAAGATGAGATAGAATATTAAATCTGTACACTTGGGGGAATATTTTCATTGCCACAAATGCAAATTTAGCCACATCATTGAACATTAGATAGTATTGTTCCTTTACCTATTGAATTTTATGTGTATCACATCTTGAGCTTGAAGAGATGGCATCATTCACTGCTATCATTAGCATTGTGCCAATGACTTTTTACAATGGTTATGACTCAATTCAAATGGAGGTAGTTCAGTTATTTATTTCGTCTCAATGCGGTGCAGCACATAATGGCACATCTTCATAACTGTAAGATTCTGAAAATCCCCATTTGTGTACTTACAGACTAAAACTGGGGCATGGACTGAATTAAGAAAACTCTCAGACCTTGTATATATACACATCCATAAGCTACATTCAACATGATTTGTAGTAGGCTGTCAGTGCTCTGTGTTTGACATCATTGCAACTTACCTGTCCTACTTAAATAGCTGATGATGAACCCACTACAATAAGGTTTAAATGGTGTAAACTTTACATGCGAGTCTAGTATTTACTGAAGAAATTGTCGCCTTTAAATTTTTTTAGCTTCCTAGTTTCTGATATTGCTATCTCATGTTACCACAGGAAATGAATGCAGCAAGATTTAAAGATTTCAGTAGCCATGAGTGGCATATTGGGGTGGTGAGTGATTATAGCTCAAACTCTACAGTTCGTTTTTATTTTGTTCACATTTTCTCAATGAATTAGGAACAAGGTAGCAGTTCACTTGCTCAAACCCCTGATAGTTCAGCAGCCAAACTTCTGTTATCCTGTTTTAATTTTTTAATTTTATTTTTCTGTATTAATTTTGTTCAAATTTATTCCTTTGGTGCTAATATTAGTTGGTTTGTACTGAAAATTAAAGTTCTATTCTTGTAGCCAACATCTTTCCATGACAGAAGCTTAAAGGAATCCATTCTGGTCGTAGTTCAGCACCCTCATGCATATAGGCCAACTGTAGTAAACTCTACCTCACCAAGCCCGGTTACTGTGGCTACTTCTAACCCAGATGCCAACTCAAGTTCATTTTCTGAGGTCTATGACCTGAAGCAACTTTTAGAATGAGCTATTACAGTATTATCCGAGACGTGCTCAATTGGTATTAAAGATGATTTTCTGTTATAACCATCTCAGCAGTCAGCACCAAATATTAGTTTGTTACTTTTAACTGTTGGTACATAATTTTCTTATATAAACATGAATACAAGAGTTGCATCTTCTGAGAAATTTGTTTATCTTTAACTGATATCTGTAGCCCATGCGTCTATACATATTGAAAGTTTTTTAGTAATTAATGAGAAATGTACATATTCCCCCGATTCTTGTCGACAACTTTATATATTATGCTCTTTTAAAGTAATAGATGTTTGTAAAACTAAGAAATTATAAGGGTTTTTTTTTCCAAGATTAATTTAGTAGTGATGATAAATTAGAAATTGTGATGCTAGTGTTATTTTATTTTACCATCCATGAATAGAAAGGAGAATATATATTTTTTAAGTACCTTTTTATTTTACATATTCACCACTTTTAGCGATGGTATAGAACAGATAAACGGTTTATATGTTGACGGTTTGATGTGTCGCTAAAAATTAAGACGACGGTTTTTTGATATATACACCGGATCGAATCGTTGTCCGGTCTGTCGCTAAATGTGGTGAGCAAGATATGTTAAATAAAGGGATATGCACTTGTTCTCTCCAATTTTTTAAAAGGAAAAAAAATGACAATTGAGATATTTTTTTTGGAAGGATGAAATATTATCCTGATCCAAATTAGACCTTTAATTTTTGGCATAGGAGATCACCACCGTTGACTGGCACACACACTCACTTGATCCTAAATTTTTGCTGCTGGTTGTTAAAATGAAGAAACCACCAAAAGAATATAAATATATCATATCAGATAAGATGAATGGCAACCACACATTTGTTCGCAGGACATATATATATATATATATATATATATATATATATATATATATATATATATATCATTTTGAAATATTATATAATATATCCAAATGCACTAGGTACTACAAACTATCTTTCATGAATATCAAAGAATGGGAATACTTCAACTCAACTCTTATGCTTCTTTTTCAGTGACTCATAAATTAAAGAACAACGTGGCTAGTCTTACCACTAATACTCATAAAGCCTCTAAATCTGTTTGCTTCTCCAGAGGGAAAATCAGAGCCGTTGGAACTGTACCAGAGAAGCACACAGATCAATCTGCAACATCTTCAGAAGATACCCCCCCTTCAGTCAAGTTTGCATTTGTCAGTGTAAGTCTCTAAGAAAACAATAAGAGCCTAGCCTAGCCTAGCTTCTTGTTTAAAATTAATTTTAGTAACTTAGTTAATTGCGGGTATTAGGTCAAAATATATATGTATGTATGTATGTGTTTGCCTCAGTCTGTCTTGCTTCCCGATGGAACACCGGACGTGCACTTTCGTAGCGCTTCTGGAGGACAGAAACTCAGGGATATAATGCTGGATTCTAATATTGAGTTGTATGGACCATATGTAAGTAAAGCTCCTTCATTTCTCAAGTCAAGTGATCATATATAACATGCAAGAACATGTGTTTTGTTTTTATTATTAAAAGAAAGTAGTAATCATGGATAATAATTTGCCCATCTCACTAGCTCCTTAAAGCACATACGTAGATAAATATATATATGTATGCTTCTGCATTTTGTAATTTCAGGCTAGACCTCTGCTAAATTGTGGTGGAGGAGGAACTTGTGGCACATGCATTGTTGAGGTGACCAATCCATTTAAACAACAACAACAACAACTACTACTACTTTTTGTTTTTGTTTTTATACTTGATTGTGTTTGTTAACTAGCTCTATATAGTAGTAACAATTAATGATGATAGGTTGTTGAAGGGAAGGAGATACTGAGCCCGCGTACAGAAAAAGAAAAGGAACAACTCAAACGGGTATGTATATATATAATATACTACTACTAATTAATAACAATGCATATATGTTTGTTACTAGTATCTTTTTCATTCATTATTATGGTGGATGGATATATATATATATATATATATATATATATATAATTATTCATTTCAATTTGTAATCAATAGTTTTATATATAGAGCTAATTAATTTCATGATAATAATGGTGGATGCAGAATCCAAAAAATTGGAGACTTGCATGTCAGACCACAGTTGGGAAAGCAGATTCAAGTGGCCTGGTTTGTAGTTCCTCTTTTGAAAAAGTAAAGAAGTAGTAGTGTATTTATAAGGCCAAATTGCATTCTCTTCCTTAATTGTTTGCTGCAGGTTGTCATCCAACAACTGCCTGAGTGGAAAGGGCATGAATGGACATATGGAAAACAACCTCCTCCAGAATCATCTATATAATTCTTAATTAATTTGGATATGTGGTCTAGCGATGGACTGGTGTGCGACACTTGTGGGTAGGCTAGGCTAATTCGTGGACTCAAAGTCCTTTGATGGGTGGGTCCAAATTGCATCAGTTGCTTTTAATATTGCTAGCTAGCTTAATAATGGATATCGAATTATTAACAAAAAGAAGGCTTCAAATATCGAATTATTAAATTTCACGACCTTGTTTTGCATTTTTCTACCAAACTAACTTCCTACATACCAACCCAACCAAACCAAACCAATTTGATTAGTAGTCAGTCGTTCATGAACACATTGGAGCCCGGCTAAGCATGAGGAGGCCTCCAACTTAATTGTTTGTCCAAAATGAAATATGTATGTTTCAGCTTGTTAGATTCAAATTTGTGCAAGAAAATTGATTCCAGGTTGTTAGCTAGCTAGCTACTCCAATATTCATTGTGGATTGTGAAATAATATGTTACTTAGACAACTTAATTGTAATTAATATGCACAGTTTTCTTGTCTAATTAATTGGTAATACATGCAAGCTCACCAAACAATTAAATAAATATATAAGTATTTAATTAAAATTTTGAGAAAATAGTTTTAGTTATTTAAATAATAAATTATTGAATTTTAGACTAAACGTTTGAATGGAAAAAAGTTGGTATTAAAAATAGCAATATTTTTAAATTTAGATAGTATTTAATTGATAGAAATTTAAATAGTAGTTATGTTAATATAAATAAGAAAACTGAATGTTATATACTTATCAATATACAGTAGTAGTTGATTATGACGTATGTAATCATTGTGTTGGATAGTGGCGTACATTGGATGCCCTTTTTTACTCCTGCTGCTTCGGAAGGAATTGTATGACATAATGTCAGTGGAGAAGGTGCTTATTTGGGTAGTACTTGTTAGTATTTTGGTATCATATACTGATTGTATAGTTTAGACTGTGTTTATGGGCTTAAGGTCGATTGGCCATTTTGACAATACATCTGCTTTTATAGAATAGAATAAATAAATATTACTCCGGTAAGCTTGTAGTACAGTTTAGCGTATTGGTAGGCGAAATTAATTAAGATAACATTATTAAAATCGAAAATTAACATTAATTGCCAAAGTGAGTGAACAGTAGTCGGGAACAATTTTACAGAGAATCCTTTTCGATTATATATATATATATATATATATATATATATATATATACTTAGGTTGAAATGCACGAATACAGTAGGTGATTATAGGAAAAGGAAAAGGAGCAGATCGATCTACCATGCAAATGGGAGAAAAGAAAAAATCCCTGCCATGCCAGTACTTAATGCTAAGGTTTCGTCGTCCCCCAATTCTTAATTCAACAAAAAAGGGAGGTATGCAGATAGATAAGTATAAGTACTTGTTTGATGCATCATGATGTAGTATATATGTATCTCGATCGATATATATATATATATATATATATATATATATATATATATATATCCCTAGCTAGTTAATGAATTAATAAAGGATCGGATCGGATCGGATCGTATGGGATGGATAGCTAGCTAATGAATTAATAAAGGATGGGATGGGATGGGATGGGATGGGATGGGAGGGATGGTGTGTAATTAGGGGTGATATTCGGGCTTCATTTGAATCTTTTGTGATAACTGCATATATGCTAGTAATTCAGTGATCGTACGTAGGGCACGGTTGTGGCTTTACGTCTGTCTACTTTGTTACGTACGTTGTGTATCCATCGTTTAATGTTGAATAGATCCATCGTCTGCAGGTCACATCTGTACTCACCTGCACGATCATTAATTCTGGAGATGCAGCAGCCACAAAATCAAGAAGCACTCTACTGTACACCGGATTAATTAATTTGAGAACCTAGCTAGCTCGATTATATCGATCTGCTGATTATAGTTAATAATTTCTAGAAGTCGGTTAACTCTTGGATAAATTAAATGACATATACAGAACATACATGCACCCAACCACCTGATCAATATTACTAATTTAAAACAAATCCTTTTAACTATTAACGTTTTTTTTGGAGAAAAAATATACTTGCATATATTTTAACTATAACGTGTTATAACTCAAAGTAGTTAGACCCAATTTGGTTGGAGTCCCGGTTGGCGCTGCTGCTGCGCTTCACTCGCCACACTTTAAGGACTCCATCCATACTTCCGGTGCAAACTGTGCACCCATCCTGATCACCCTCATGATCCATCCCCCGACCCCCCGGGAACGCCGCCACGCTCCTGATTGGTTCCCTATGACCCTGCAGGATTGCCAGACATGTGTGCTGACCATCTTGCTCTCTAGCCCACACCCTACTCGTTGAGTCAGCCGAACCGCTCACAACAAAATTACCCACAGTGGTCAAGCACATTACAGCATGGGTGTGACCCTGCAGTGGACCACCATATTGCAGTTGTCCTGAAAACCACCCCTTTAACCAATAGTGGATGTAACCATCTGTGCACCCACCATACAGTACCCCACCCTCGGGGTTTAAGGTTAGGGTCTTCACCGGTGAGTATTTTGCCGGTAATGTCACAGTGAGCGCGTGGGGCCGGTCCCCGCTACAAAAGTTGCGGCGCCACACTCTCACTGTCGCATCATCGGAGGCAGTGTAGAGTACTCCGTCATCTGCCACCACGATGGCATTGATGGGCGCTGGATGAGCTTGGATGGTCTCGATGCATTTGAGATCGGAGATTCGCCATACTTTGACTGTTTTATCTAGGGAAGCTGAATAAAGAATATCATCTGATACATTGATTGCCAGCGATGTTATTGGACGCAAATGTTTCATCTGTCACAGTAATGCTACAAATTAATTACTAAAATTTACTACTAGTATATTATACTTAATAATATAACAAATTTATTACCCTCCCTCTATTTAGTTCACATTTTAATTTTTTTTAGAATTAATTTGTAAAATTTTAAAATTAATATAAATTTATTTAGGTGATTCAAATCTATGCAATAGATAGATTATATTATAAATTAAATACTTAAAAATATGGTCAAGTAGGTACGTACAAAAATGTTATTTCAAAAATCATTCACATCAGAATTATGAATTTCAAGTTTTTTCTTCTTTTTTTTTATTATTTACGACAAATATTGTATTATTACACACAAGACATAAAATTAAAACGTGATGGATACACTGCTGTATAAGGATGGGGGTAAGCGTAACGAAGATGTGTACGTGCATAAATGCATGCATGGTATTGGTAATGCACTTATATATGTTTTAATGCGAAGTAGGTGTGACTAGGCATGAAACGAAAATGAGTTTTTTCATACAACAACGCTACTATCACATAAAAATGAGTTACATAATACTCATATACACATATATATTGTGGGTTACCGCCTGATATGTGAAATATATATAAATATGTATGTGCGTGTATATAAACATTATGTGAATCTTTTGTATGTAAATAGTAGAATTATTTTTTTCTAAAAAGAAGAGAAGATAGCATTCATTTCAATAATTAGTAGTATATGATTTCAAAGTTCGATATAAAGATATTCAGCTACCCAACTATATATATAAATTTCACATTCAATAGGAGTAGATGAGGAAGCTGAGTTTTTATACTATTCAATTCCTAGCTATACTTTTGTTTTTGAGTTATGACTTCAATTAATCAGTTTTTTCTTCCACCACAATACGTGAAAAAGACTTGCCACGTATATTCTTCCTTTCATCTTTTCAATTATCTTATTGAGATATATATCGATGGTTAGGCTTAATATACAAGTGTGTGTGTACTGTGTATATATATATTTTCAGTCATATTGTAATTAGGCTTTTTCAAAAAATAACAAACTAACTAATTTATCTTCATAATTAATTACAACCATTACGCGCGAGCATATTTCCACCAAATAAAATGGGAGACCTAATTAATTGGTTAATTAAACGGCCATTATTATTGGCAAGCTTAATTATTGCAAGATATATTAATAAATATTATTGTCGGTCATGTTAATTAGTACTACAATATATAATACGTACTCCGTTGATATTGGTAATTAAACTCTATACGTGAATGTCCATTATATATATATATATATATATATATATATATATATATATATATATATATATAGTAGTAAATAAAGATGCATGGTTCATGAATAAATTAACGACCTAATCGTAAAATGTCTCTTGATCAAGTTATTATATTTAAATTTGGCTTAATTTTGAATTGATAAAAGTAATTGGCTAATTTGATTTATTTAATTACTGACGTCATTGAAATTGGTGGTAATTTAGAGGGATATTTTTGTAATTCAGTCTAAATTAATACAAATTACCATTTTATCCTTGCCGGAGATGTAGCTTCGAACATAGCTACCCGTCTTTGGTATGGTGGCCAAGCGAACATGTTTAATGACACCTTCCCACGTCCGGCGACACCATACCCGAATGTTGCAATCGGCATAGGCGGCATATACCTTATCATTGGACACCTCAAGTGCAACCACCATCTTCGCCTTGCTCTTCAGCTGACCGCACTCACTGAATTCCGGCAGCTTCCAAATCCGAACAACATTGGTTTGGGAGCCAGTGTAGAGTAGGCCGTTAGATGTGGCCATGGACAAGATCTGGCCGTTCTTCTTAAGGACAGAAGAGATGCAACTGTAGGTGTGGGTGGTACCGTTGACGTGGCGGGGGGAGGAAGGTTGGGAATTGCTGACGTGGAAGCAGGAGGAGGAGGAGGAGAGAGAAGGGGAGCTTAGTCGAGGTGGCGTTAATAAAGAAGCAGGTGCAGGAGGTTGTTCAGAGTGGAAGCTGTCTTCTTTAAGAGAGAGGCTTCTCAAGAAATTGTTGAAGTGGGGGGTTTCTACTCTTTTGCAAAAGATGGAGGACTGGGATTGGGGGTAGCCTCTATTTCTTCCATATCTCCTTCTCTCCCTCTCCTGTTATGTTAGTTATGTATGTACGTATGTAGGTCTAGTCTAATATTGCAGTTTTTAAGTTTTAACAAACTTTCCGACGGACTGGACTGGACTGCCCATTCAATAAATATGGCTTTTGGCAATAGTTAGTTAATTAGATGTGTCGAGTATATAATATATATTTCGACAATACTATATATAATTCTTTTGATTAAATTTAATGGAGTAATATTAATTTATGCCCTTACGTTGTACCCAAAATTTGAGATGTGATTTCCCTCGTGCTCTCATAAAGAAATTAAGAGGACTAACAAAATCCTTGTAGCCACCCCTCAGGCTGGCTGAACAAAAATATTAAGTTTATGTAATGAAATTTCAAATAAATATTTACCGACGGACAAAAATTTTAAAAATAATTAATTAACATTTAATTGAATTACTATGAAGGTGATGACCATTAAATTAAATGAAACCATATATATTAAGCATAAAAATGAAAAAAAATAAATAAAGACCATAGTTATTTTAATTAACAGAAAATATTGAAAGATAAAATTTTATGGTCTCAAGTTCAAGATAACAATCTTTTTCAATTTAGATCCTAATGTTAACACAAACATATTTTTAATTACGAGAAAAGAGTATTGGACATGATTTTTAATGATAATTTTTTCAAAATTATCGTTAAAGAGTTATTGAAACAAAACAATATATATATATATATATAGTAATTTTTTCACAATTTTATATTTTAAATTTTTTAAAAGGGGTCTTGTCATGGGTGCAGAGATACAAATAAGAGTTATAATAATCAGAAATAAAAATCTAGTTTTAATAGGGTGAAATGTATGTCTTGACAAATAACTAAAATTATCAAAATCTCATTTCCTATTTAAATGAGCTCATTTAGAAAGTCGACAAATTACACCGTTTGGTGGTAATATAAAAGATAAATTTATTTGAAAAAATTGAATGAATAAAATAGTTTTGAATGTTTAAGTAATTTAAATGAGTGAATGAAGTAAAATTCGAATACTAAATAAAAATTATTTGATAATCGATACGTGAAACATCTAAATAATGTGATTTTTATTATTTTACCTCTTTGAAAAAATTTAAAATTGTTGAAAATTTATTTAATATTACTTAATATAATAGTTAATATTATAAATAAAATTAAATATAATATACTTTATTCAACAGTGGGCCCATTCAGCCAAATAAAAATTATACTTGGTCATTCTACTCAAATATAACTGATTCAGTCATTCAAATAATTTTTATTCTAAATAAACTCATTGAATAATTAACTTAATCATTCATATTCAGCTTTATTCGACTCTAACGCTCTGTTTCTGAGTTTTAAAATGGACAGAAAAGAAAAAAAATAGACGGAAAATTTAAGTTTTCTTTCTAATTCTTACGTTTCTGAGTTTTTTAATAAACGGAAAAGAAAATAAATGAAATAAATAATATTTTTATAATTCTCATATTATCCTCAACTTTTAATATAATAAATTTTAAATTACAACTCATGTCTTCAATTTTTAATTTTCGATTCTTTTCTATTAAAAACTTAGAAACAACACAAAAGAAAACTTTAAATTTTTTATTCTTTTATTTTTTGTTCTAATTTAAATTTTTTATTATTTTTTTTTCTGTTCAAAACAGAAACAGAATGCAAATAAACACACGCACATCCCAGGCGGAATCAGTTTTTAATGTATTACTCAGCCCAAAATAGAAGCCCAGTCAACTTTGAACTCAGAACAAACACCAACACAGTCTCTCTCGCTCTATCTATCTCTATCTCTCATCAGTCGAGTAATCATCAGGAAGGAATGAGCTTACCTACGCAGAAGATCTTAGAGAGAGCACTCTCTGCGCGCAGGGGTGCGCAGGTTAGCGAGGAAGGAGACGAGGACGACGAATCCAAAACCAGGAAGCACATATCACTGGCAATGAGGGCGACCAATTTTTTAACCCGACCCTATACCGGTGGTTACCTTTGGCCTTTTCTCTTTATCTCTCTCATCCTCCTCGTAATTCTCTCTCTCTTCATTCACTCTCGCGATTTGGTATGCGTCTCTGCTGTTTCCTCCTTTGATCTTAATTCTCGCTTGCGCTTCTTTGGCTTGGACGGTCTCGAATCGGACTTCGGATCTCTCGGTGTTCCCTGGTGTAAGTTATTCACCTCTCTCCCTCTATACGTATACTATATCAATGATATAAGTCCCTTTGATTTTTTCATAATATATAGTGTGTTTTTTTTGTAGATTTAGTTAGGATCGGATCTGAGTTTAACTTATTGATTCCTCATGTATGCTTTTCCATCATGTTGCTGGTTAGTTAGCTGTAGTTATGTCTCTCTGTAGATTTTAGTGAATGAAAGTGAAGGTGCAAATTTGAAAGAAATGTTTCCATATCATGTTACGGGTATTTCAATTTTCACATAGTATGAATGATATATTGGTTGATCCGGCAATAAGAGCATCTCCGGCAGCTAGACTATGGACTATATTTAGTACATATGATATCAGCAAATGTCCTTTAGTCTTCCATCTTTCCAGCAGAGGACTATCCGTGGACTATAATATAAAAAGATTAAAATACTCTATGAATTCAAAAAAGCTCCAATCTCCTTCCGGTCTCCCATTTAAATATAATTAAAATTATAGTCCACGGACTATCAAGTTCCTAGATTTAGTTTTGTTGGTGCTTCAAATATAGTCACAGACTATATTTAGTTACCTGTTGGAGCTGGTGGATAAATTTTGGGTTAAGTTCAGATGACCACCTGGGATTTGGGCGGTTTCCCACTTAACCACCTGTAGTCAGTAAAGCTACATTTAGACTCTCCACTTTTTGAGTTGAAGTGAAAAAGTGCTTTCCGTCTTAACTCCGTTACTTTATTTGACTAAAGACTTAATTACACTCACTTTAAAACACCCAATCACAAAATTATTTAAACAAAAACAAAAATGTTGTTCTTGAGCATCTCTCTCACTCTGTTAAGTTCACCTCTCTCTCTGTTTTTCTAACAAACAAAAAACAAGAGCTCATCCGTAGCAGAGTAAACACCTTAATCTGACAATTCTTCTTGGACAATCAAAAATTACATAGAAGTGGTACCATGAGCAAGAAATTCAGAATCTTGAATCCCCTATTATCAACTAGAACATATCGTAATTAATAACCTAAATGCAGATCATTACCTAAATACCCAGATCCAACCAAATAGCAATTGTTGACCTTCAATTCCCCAATCCTCTTCCTCCCATGTCTTTTTATTTCCATACCAATTGCAAATACAAAGTCGCATATCATATTCAATAAATCTTCCCAATATATGTCAAGTCCTGCAGGCCACACATCCTGTTCAAGGCCACGCAATCCTGTAAGGTTTATAGAATTACTTCAAACGCATCAAGAAAAAGTCCAAGGTACCCAGGAGAGAGAATATGACCAAACAAAGGGTTGTTCAGCCAAAAAACAAGTAGAAAGATGCAGAACAGATGCTTCATTGCTCATCGTCACTTACACCTCTACTCATAACCATCCAAGTCCCAAAGAGCCAAAACAAGAACCACCCAACATCCAAATCACCGAGGAAGACAACAGTCTGATAACCACAAAAAAAAAGATGAAAAAGATCAACAATCCCTCAATGGTCATGAAGAGGATGGAGCTATTGAAAATATTGCGATTTTCACTATCGCCAATCTCCATTCAATAGCTCGATCATCAAGACATAAATCATTAACATCAGACATGAAGAAGAAAACACTTTCACAGAAAATCTACAGACTGTCCTGTTTGATGAAAAAGAGAAACCCCTTTGTTATCCTCATCTCATGACCTTCTCAACCCCAAATCACTTTAATCCAGAATTTAGATCATGAATATGACCAAACAGAGCATGAATATGACCAAGAACAGCAAAACCCAGATGAGAATCGGAGCCCAAAAGGCAGATTAATCAACTCATTTTGAGCCTCATCAATAATTGGGTGCTAATTGGGTCAAAGAATAAAAGACATAAATAGGAGAGAGAAGAGCAATTTTCTGGGCGAATTGAAAATTTTGCAATTGATAAATCAAAAACGGAGAGCGGCAGCGGCGAGTGTAAGTCATCTTTGGGAGGTAGGCGAGTGTAAGTGGTGGCTTCGCCGCCGGATACGGAGGAGAGCGGCAACAAGCATGAAAGCTTCAGATTTGTGCCTAGGATTGGGGTTTGGAGGAAGCCATTTTTTTCTTTATGGTCAAGTCGAGCTCTAGTGATTAAAGAAGGAGAAGGAGAAGAGGGAAAATCAGACGCAAATAATTGAAACCCACTCTCAGACTAAAAGCTAAAGCTACACTCTCCCCTGAGTTCAGTCACAAATCTTTAAGCAAAACACTAAAACTAAAGCTGGTTCAGATCGACATGTTTGGGTCTTCTTAGATCTGCACCACGATCGCTCGCCACTCTCTAGCCCTAGATCTGCACCAGATGCAAATGATTGAAAGGAATGTTTTTAAAAGCCATGAGGGAGAAGAAGGGTATTTTAGATATTTTCTAAATTTTTTTTACTGTTACACCTTCTCTCCACGCGTTTTTCGCGTCTGACATACACGCACAGTTAATTTGGATGGAAAAGGTAACGTTTTCACTTTAACTCAAAAAGTGGAGAGTCTAAATGTAGCTTTACTGACTACAGGTGGTTAAGTGGGAAACCGCCCAAACCCCAGGTGGTCATCTGAACTTAACCCATAAATTTTAGACTAAATATAGTCTAGGATTGTGCTGCTGGAGTTGCTCTAATAATATTAGCTCGGACAAGTGTGTCCAACCTTTACTGAATTGTTGTTTCTGTAGTTCTTAGTGCTGCAATTTTAATTTGTTGCAAGTCTTAGTTAAACCTCTGGTTTCTTCTTTTGCATGGGGACTGTCAAGTTAATATATGTTACATATAGCAACCAAACAGATAATTACCGAATTCTTGAAGTATTTACCCTAGTTGTTGTGGTGCTACAGGGCATTACTGTTCATAACTGAACATATAAGCAGATTTCAATAGGAATGGTGTACCTATGGTTTGAATGCTCTGTCTCACACATTGAAATTAATCAATATCTTCTTTCATTCAACCGTGCCCTTATTTGTTTTGCTTTTCATATCACCTAATGTTGCGTTTAGGTTGCAGGAATCAAAGGGGGAAATGGAATGCATCCTTCCCATGGAATGAAAAAAAAAATGTGCTTGGTTGTTTCACTGGAATTGAATGTGCCATTCCCAAATTGATAATTTTCATTTATCAGGGATTGGGGAGTGACTCATCCCATTCCATTCCCTTCTCTATTGTATAACTACCTTAATTTCATTCCTTAATCCAAATGTAGCATTACTATATAGGTTTATGGGTTTATTCCCTGCATGATTACGTTTTCTGAAAATTCCACTGGATTGTCCTAGTTAGAGTTGAATGTTTATGGTGATGTACTTTTCCGGATTTTATAGCAACAACTTAGAAGAAAAAAGGAGAGAGGGGGGGGGGGGGTGAGGGTCAGTGCTGGTGATATTTTCACTGGTTCTGCAAATGTCTGCTGGAATACTTCCCCCACCACTTTCTCTAGTCCACAGCCTCCACCCAGTGTGGAAACTGGTTTGGAGATTCAGCTTCTACCTAATTATCTATTTGTCTTGATGGATTTACTTTTCAACATTTTTAATTAGTTTATTTATTTATTTAAATTTATTTTTGGATCATTGAATTTGTCGTTTGAGTTAACTTAGGGAGCTACAGTCTGATAAATTGAGTCATCACTTTAATTATTTGAGTGTGACCTTGAATTTCAGTAAGTTCTTACAGTGTATCCCATTTAATTGTTTTTCCTTATCAAAAGGCAGATCGAAACATGGAAAAACGGTTGAATGGACATCCAAGGATTTACTAAAGGGTCTCGATGAGTTTGTACCCATATACGAAACTCGGCCCATCAAGAACAACATGTATGGGATGGGTTTCGACCACAGCTTTGGCCTTTGGTTCATTGCACAATGGCTGAAACCAGACCTCATGATTGAGAGTGGCGCCTTCAAGGGGCATTCCACTTGGGTTTTGAGGCAAGCAATGCCAGACACACCAATTGTCTCGCTTTCACCGCGCCATCCTGAGAAATACCTTAAGAAGGGGCCTGCTTATGTTGATGGAAACTGCACATACTTTGCTGGGAAAGACTTTGTGGATTTTGGGAGCGTTGACTGGGGAAGAGTAATTAAGAAACATGGTATTACAGATCTAAGTCGGGTTCTTATCTTCTTCGATGACCACCAGAACGAATTGAAAAGGTAATCATGTTTATTGGGGTGAAAAAAGTAGTAGAAAGTTTTTACCATCTTTCCACTTTATGTTTTTTCTTCACAAGAGTAGCTAATAGTAAATTATTATTATTTTTTTACTTGGCATTTTGATGGTAGATTAAAGCAGGCACTAAAAGTTGGTTTCAAGCATCTTGTTTTTGAGGACAACTATGATACTGGAACCGGAGATCATTATTCCTTGAGGCAAATATGTGACCAATCTTATATACGAGGTGGTGTACATTCTTGTTTTATTTTTTATGAATTTTCTTATGTTTAATCATGTAGGGGAATCAATATAACATATATGACTTTTTTCTATATTCTTTTTTGGTATTAGTAGTATAACTTTCAACCCTATATTCAGACTATGTATACATTTATGATTATGCTTAGCATTCTATAATGCATACTGAAAGGCTTAGCTATAAGTGCCAGTTTGGCATTCTCGTTTGTTCGTGACCATTTGAATCTCGCAAGTTTTTGCTTTCATGGTAGCGCAATGTTTATTTTCCACTAGGCCGTGGGTCCTTTGGTTATAACACAGACATTTTTGCCCCTTTATGTTTGGGAATTTTCTTGTGTAACCCAAGTTTATGTTTCCTCTTGTTACATTTTTAGTTGCACCTTAACCATGCAAACCCTTGGTCTCATCAAACCACATTTCCTTGGATCATGGACTTTTCAAAGAGTATCTTAGACTGACAGATAAATTAAGTTTGGACATACATAACTGCCAAATTTACATTACTGCTCGCTTGAAGGATATCAATTTTAAATCTGAACTGTCTAGTTTATAGTTTGATGTCTGCAGTTCTGATACAGGAATTGGCAAGTCTAAATTAAGATTATCAAAAACTTTTTTTTAATCATTAGTGGATATTTAGAAACTTAGAACTGACATTATCTGGACAAAAGTTCTGTTGACTGTAAAATGATGAAAACTTCATTATCTTGATTGGCCAATCAAAAAAAAGGGAAAAATAAAATGCAGAAAGGAGGTGCAAACTTCAAGTAGAAAACTATTGAATAATATGATGAAATTTACTTAACGAGTTGGCACAAATTAAATCTCTTATATTTTCTTCTATGTAATGTTTCTGGGTACCGATGATTGAATAATATGATGAAGATGTGTGCTGTGTTTCTCATGGTAGTAGATGTAATTGTGGTAGTATGACATGTTGTCTTGTATATTTGCACTTGGTTCTTTTGCTGTGACGATAATGGTTACTATTGGTGATTTATTTATGGTCAACTCTGATTTTATATTATGTCCAGGAGGCGGACATAGCTGCTTCAAGGACAGTGATGAAGCTAGGGTGAGATCAAGAAGGAAGAAATTCTGGGAGAAGGCAGTGGATATAGAAGAACTATGTGGGCCAGGAGAAGAGTGGTGGGGTGTGAAAGGGCAGATGCGGGATGATTTCAATCATAGTTATAAGAAAATTACATACACGGAACATTTTGAGAATAGCAGATTTGTAGAATCAGTACTGGATGTTTATTGGGAGCTTCCCCCAGTGGCTGGTCCTTCACTAACTCACCAATCAAGATATGATCCAGCTCGTGTGCCTAGTCCGATTGTCGAAGATGGCAGATTTGGTTTGTTCCAGAGGCTTGGCTTATCTAGACTGGAAAGTTCTGTATTTAATGGTTATACTCAAATGGTGTATCTTCAGATATCTGGAAGAGAATCTTGAAGCCGTCTGCGGAATGAATTAAGGTTACTAGAGAATGAGAACTGTTCTGTCAGAATATTATTCATCGCATCTCAGCTGTTGAATGGATTTAGGTTGCCGAATGAGAACGGTTATGTCAAATATTATTTGCACTTCTTTCCTCTTATCTGTGCTGTCAAAATCTGATGATGAATGAATTTAGGCGTTGTTTGTTTATTAGAAGAGATGAATTTCTTATTTAGGAATCAACTTTGAAAAAACATTTTTTTAGTAGCTTTATGGTGCCAATATGATTTTAATCTTGCAGCTGCGAATATTTTTGTTTAGTATCCTTGTTGGTTGTGGGGGGAAGGAAGTGGGACAATTCCAGTTACGGGTCATTCAAGCAAGAACAGCTTTTTGCGTCTTAACTTAGAATTCCACAATGGAAATGAAAAGTAAAGTAATTTGGGCAGCGGGAGAGCATGAGATTTTGCAATCAACTACAACTCCATTTACATGGTGGAGTAGAGTAATATATAATGACTACACATCCTTCAGTAAACAACAAAATAAGCAAACATCTGGATATTTCCGTTTCTCTTCTGCCTACAAGATATCGTCATCCGTGAAATACTACTACTACTATGAAATTCAAACAGCTTTCATACACAAACTCGTGGATGTTAAACTAGATGCCTCGCATCTCGTGCTACTGCCGGTTCCTGCACTTCTCCATGGCCCTCGGAGCTGCAAGCAACACAGTCATTTCGAATCCATAACATACTGACTGACGGTCATTTTTGTTTTGGGCTAAAAGAAATTTCAAACTAGGTCTCAACATACCTAAACCAATTGCCTCTGACCCTGTCATGATCCTCAGTCTCATGCACGAATCTGTGAACATACTATATCAACATTCCAACAATGACAAAATTAATTAGTACAAGTTGACATAAGAACTAATCATCTCAATTAACAGTTAATTTAATAAAACAAATCAAAGCGTTTAGATCAAGATGGCCATTATTTGAGATAAATTAGTCCTTCCAGTTGGAATTTCTAAAAATTATAAAATTGGATATATAATAATTTATCTACAATTGACAACTAGGTAACTCCTAACTGGCTTCAGTGGCATGACTTCCCTATGAACCACTTTATTAATGGATCGTTTTTTTTTCTTTGAATTTCAATTACAAGAGCTTAGCAAATTTTGAACAGATGATTTCAAGAGTAACGGAAAATAGAGCTTACTCCCAAGGAACATCACCAACAAGCCATCCAATCTCCATCCTTGTCTTCATATGTTAACACATATTCAGAGCCATGGACAAGATCCATCAAGTGACTCGCACTAAGACCATCTTGCTCTGGAAGTCCATTAGAGGTGCATTGTTCTGATTCACGGTCATGCATAATACAAGTCAACCCTCACTGAGATATGCTAGTAAAGTTCATTTCAGAATTGAATACTCATGCAAATTTCAACGCGTGTGCGTGCGAGTGAGAGAGCAAGAGAGAGAATACATACCAATGGTAAAGCAGCTGAACATCTTCTCGAGAGCTGATGAGAGTCCAGCATAGTTGCAGTAGGTTTTAAGGTCAACCTTTCTTAGGTATGGAGCACCATCCATGCTAACCTTAACATAAAGGGACCCTGAACTTGAATTTCCTTTAGCCACATCAGTGTTCTTTGATAAATTGGTGGCCAACAAAGTGTTTTTCCGAAAAGATCTAATTGGTGGCCATCCTACTACCTGTGCCCTGTTATAGAAACATCACAAATGCTTGCTTGAGGGTTACAAACTAGGGGGGACAAAAGTTTTTCAAGATACATGGTGAAAAGAAAATGCGGAAAAAAAATCAGAAAGAGAATTACTGAAACAAGAGCTTAGCTTTAAACACACTCTACTCTTAGGGCTCATTATATAGAGGAAATTGATTCAATTAACAATCAAATACTATATAATTGGCAGCCTCTAGAAACCAAGCAGCAGCAAATTAAAAGGTCTGTGTTTAAAGTCCTTGGCTTGAGAAAATAATAATCTGACATCAATTTAATCAATTAGGTTTAGGTTCATTCAAGAAAAGATTGTCTTCTTCTTGAATTGAGGGATAAAGGTTCCAAAACTTAGATATTCTTAACAACCAAATAGCAACCAAGAAAAGAAGAATATGGACAAAAAATAATCCCATATTGCAGAATAATGGGGAGGGGTAACACTTCTATAATCACAAATCTCTAGCTAGACCAAAATTCACAACTTTTATTGGAGAAACTAGAAAGTACAGCTATCAGAGTATATGGGATCATAGAAACTGAAAGAAAAGGGAAGAAAAAGGTTACTTAGAAGAAGGAGCAGTAATATTTTCATTTGTTTGAGAAGTCTTCTTCTCTTCAACAGGTTTTGAAGGAGAAGCCATACTAGCCTCTTTAATAGAAAACCCAGCTGGCAAACATGATTTCTGGCTGGTATTATTCTCTAAACCACCATTTCCACCTCTGGGAGAGAACAAAACAGAGCCTTTGAGCAAATCATCCTCAGATCCACCATTAACTGAATGAGTCCATTTGCCAGACCCATCAATGGCATCAGAAAATTCCCTCTTAGCCCCAGAGACAAAGTTCTTTAGAGGGCTAAGGGAAAACCCACTAGTTTTATTATCTTCCAAATCCTTCCCAAAAAGAGACACCCCAAGTCCAGCCTTCCTCTCTGGAGACTCTGAACCAGGCAACCCAAGTCTCAGCTCTGTCTCCTTGAGGTTGAGAACATTGTTATTCTTGCCAGAGCTTCTTTCCATTGTACAAGTCTCCGATAAGCCTATGTAATCATGTTCAAGTGGTATAGACATCAAACTAAACAGTAAAAAAAGAAGAAAAAAAAAGGCTCAGAATACAAGCTCAAGTAGCTCCAGAAGTTAATTTGATTAAAAACACAAAGGCAAATGGAAAGAAGAGGAGGGAGTCTTTCTTTGTGGAAACCCAAGAAAGAGTTTCGTTTTGTTGATGCAGAAAAGAGGCTCTTTGCGACGTTTTCGTACCCGCAGGCACGGGTTATTAAATCAAAAAAGTTACGGTATGAATTGGTGTTCAACCTTGAACGGGTAATACTATAAATATATAAAATATATATTATTAGTAATTAATAAAATTTTCTAAAATCTCATTTTTATGAATTAAAACATAATAAAATTGAGTTATAATATTATTAAAAGTAATTGATTTTAATATTTTAAAAAATTTGGAACAAAAAAAAACTCACTGAACCGATTTTATTGATTAAACTACCAATTCGATCAGTGATGAACCGGTTCAATCCAAATTTTGACTAAATTGGTTCAATCAGATTAAATCAGACAGAACATAGTATCAATTCATGGTTCAACCAGTTGAACAGGTGGACTCGGGTTGAGTATGAAAATAATGAAGGTTTGACCTTTTTGTATCCTTTCCTTTTACTATTAATTTCTATTTCGTTACTTTATAGGAGTAATTATTATATATATAAGTGCAAGAAGAGTTATTCTCCTTGCACTTGTAATAAAACCAATGTTTTGAAACTCGATTGGGATGGATCGGTTTAACTGGTTAAATTGGGAAACGATTTTATGTTTGATTTGATTTTTTGGTCAAAACTCGGATTAAACAAGTTGACCATCGATCGAACCGGTGGTTTAACTGGTAAAATTGGTTATATTTTTTTAATATTTTTTGTATCAATTTTTTTTAATATTAAAATTAATTACTTTTAGTAATATTGTAACTCAACTTTATTATGTTTTAGTGTATAAAAAAGGATATTTTTAAAATTTTATTAATTATTATTTTTTGTATATTTATGATGTTACCGGTTTAACCATTGATTGACCTATCTAGCTCATAATTTTTTTGATTCGACGAGGAGTGCGAGTATGAAAACATTGAATAAAACAAATGAAAGCAAAAAAGAGAGAAACAACTACTCCTACTGTATCACAAATGAAGTAGTAAAATTTATAAGGGAAAGTACAACAGAAAAGATTGGATAAAACATTATTGAAATCAAAACCAACTAATTAATTATTTTGGGTACATTTATTGTTAATCGTACTGTCATCTAATAGAAAACTGTTTTTTAAAGCCGATGACATATAATTGTGTTGCATTATTTTTTGTTTTTTGTTTTTTGTTTTATCCCTATAAGTTTAATTATATTACTACATTATTATTTTTTAATCAACATATTTAGTTCGATCTTCAATTTAATAAAATTTGTATTTCATCAGTTATTGTTACTTTTGGAGAAGAGGGAATAGTTGCGTTGAAATAAAAAGGACAAGGGTACATTATTATTATTTTCAGAAGATGGTAAAAGAGATCATAGCAGTCTGCATTGCATTGCTCCACAATTACTGTAATAAATTTATGGTTAATTAATTGAATAAGATGGTTGGTTAGTTGGTTGGTGTGTGACTTTTTTTTATGGAAGTGGTTAACATGAAGTTTATTTTTGAGTAAATTAATTGATTGATCGATATAGAAGTCTTTGATAACGCATGCGAGGTTTCTACATGCCAGACAAGATTCTATTGGTCAATTAACCGATTACTCAAAAATGAACTTCATACTAACCGATTTTTTTTTTTTAATAAAATATAATATTAATTATTATTATTAGTAATCAAAAATGAAACAAGTGCGAGTGGGAGCCACCCAAAGTTCATTAGTATCTGAGTCGGTAATTCATTGGCAAACCCAGCGACGACAGGTCACTGAAACCTTTTGTTTGTTTAAGATAATGTAGTGGACTGGACTGGAGTATTCTACTTTAATCATAACATGCGCGGGCTGCATGGCATCCCATCTAAAATGAGCCAAGGGACACGGCCTAAATTAGAGAGACGCAGACGGATGGGTACAGGGAGAGAGGGAGAAGAGAGAAAAATTTTTAATGAATGATTGTGGAGATATATACTAGTACGTACGTACTATTAAGACAGATCTGATCTGCCAATTGTAGTAGTATTGTTAATTAGCTAATTCTTCGGATCACATATCCTCAGATCCGTATAAAAACGATTTTGTGGAATCAATGGAGAAATAAATTGATAGAAACAGAGAATTATTAATGGGTGGGATGCGCGAAGACACAGACCGACCGAGTAGAAGCAGCAAAACCAAATTACTACTACATGATACACTGTACGTAGAACAATCAAAATAACGGCAGTTTGAATGATCAGAACATTGTCTGGTCTGGTCTGGTCTCCGTGGAGGAGGAGGAGGTTGTTGCTTGGGAGTATTTCAGTTGTACCTAGTATTTATTACTCCGTTATTTATGGTTTCATTTGCAACGGACTGCACTGGACTGGACTGGACTACTAATTTCTTACTGCTTACTTATTGTTGTATTTTTTTTTTTTACCACGCCTCGCCAGTCCAGTGTTCCCTGTATCTATTGATTCTATTCTAATTACTAGTATTACAGTACTACTCCATTGTGTAAAATCCGAAAAGTAAACCAGCGTGCGGATGAATCACGTCATTATATCGGGTAGTTGGGGAACATAACGGCGTCCGGTTGGCTGTTGAGTTGACGGCAGTAAGCAGTCAACTCATGATGGAGTTTAATTTACACATGTAGTAACGACCTAGAGGGTGGGTCACGGCGGCTACTCCACAAGAGAAGTTGATAGTAGTTGGAGTGGATTTCATCGATCGACCCCCCCCTTCCCTCCGTCTTTCTTTTGCTTTTGCGCGTATGCCACACACAATTCTAGTGTGTAGAAAAAAGCTTGGCACGAATCCAAAACGTGCTCTGGCTCTGGGAATATTACTATATTCATAAATACTACTTATAATATACTAACAAACTTATTTATATAGGAGTACATCTTAGAACCAAAACTTTATACTATAAGAAAAACTTAATTTGAGTAGCAATTGTAGTGTATGAGTCCGTCAGAATTAGCCATATATTTCTTCTAGTGTCAATTGATGTGATTATTGAATTATTAAATTCTTTGGAGATAGTTAATACAATTCAAACCAATTGTTTTAATGTGAACTCTGATGTTATAACAAAGTATAACAACCTTATTGTGTACATTATTGTGAGTAAAGAACCAAATTTAGATTGAAATCGCACCAAAAATCACATAAATCGCATCAATTAAAACCCTACCAACGGCTTCGTCGTATGTGGCTGTTTTAGGTCTGTTGAAAAACTAAATTTACGATTTTGGTTTGGTTACTAACCAAAACCGCACGCATAAAATCCGAAACCATACCATGTTGGTAGAGTAACTTATAATATTTCTGACTCTTTGTATTATGATTGTAATATGATCTTTGTTAACAATATATTGTAATATGATTGAGCTACTCTTAATAATAATATGATGTAATATGGTAGAGTAGTCTATAAATTATTACATGCAGTATATCATTACTAAGAATTAATATTACAACATATTGTTATTAAGAGTAGAGTAACAAAGATTGTATTTTTAGCTTTTGTTTACTCTACTATATTCTAATATAATAATTTACATCATATTACTCTATTATATTTAGCTTTTATTTAGACAAAATATTATAATTAAGGTTTTGTGTGTTATTGAAGTGATATTTAATATAGTGTGATGTTAAATTGTTAATTTAAATTGTATAAAATTTTGTTGTTTCAATTGTTTTGGAATCGAAACCGCACCAAAAGAAATCGTACCGAACGGTTCAAAACCGCACCGCACACAATCACAAGCGGTTTCATGTGTGATTATAAATTTGTCAAACAGCACCTAAGTTATTTTGTGTGCGATTTGAGCTTCAAACCGCACCATACTGACCTGTGGATAACTTACATACACTGTAAAAATGCAGTATGAAGATTATGTTATGCGTAATAAGGAGTGTCGTTGGGTTGGCCCCTAAATGATACTCTTTGGAGAGTTCATAGTCTTTGTGATGTTAAATATTATTGGAGAGTTCTTAGTCCACAAATGAAAATTTTAACATTTTAGATAGTTCATAGTCCCTATTACGACCGCTCAATTGACTTTCAATTGTCCTTGAGAACGTAATGAACTTTGAGATTCTAAAGTTAGATTGTAAGTTCAAAAATCAGAACCTTGTCCTGAATCGACAAATGTTGTTTTATTCTTTTTTAAATCTATTTATATTGATTCATTTATAGTTATTCTTATTGGAAGACTGTAAATGACATTTATAATTATTTCATGTCTTTTGAATTATATTATTAAATAAATGTTGTGAATTTGATGAATAGTGAGCACCAGATCTGCTATAATAAGTATACGATTTTGGGAAGGTGACACAAATCAAGAATATTCATATATACTTTTATGCACCAATTTTGTAAATCTATATTTCAATAATAAGGTGACAATTCATTACTGTAAAAAGATTTATTTTACATAGTTAGTGTATAGAAGATGTGTTTACAATTAATTTTTTTTTTTAAATAGCAAAAATAAAATTAAATAAAGAAAGAAATAAATAAAAGTAGGCGAACATTTGACTATGCGCGTTGCTCAAACTTGTAGGTATATCGGCCGGAGGCCAGCCTAACCCTAACGTGTTTTTTTGGCACAGCATGCTGGAACTTGACCCAATATATCCAACTTATCATCATCACCATGTGTTCCACGTAGTGTTTGGTTACAGCATACGTATATGTATGTATATAAACATATTGGAGCTAGCTAGGTCTTCATGCTCCTTTTAAAGGTGCAGCAGCCAATTTATACTCTGTACGTACTGCTACTTAATTCCTTTGTACTGAGAAAAAAATGAGAGAGAAAGAAAACAATATTATTCACTTACTTTCATTTTCCTCATTGTTCGGTATATTCCAAACAAATGTAATATGTAAATTAAAAAAATATATAATTTGAATACTTGATCTTAATTAATTAGTTTACACTCCTCGTATCACTCACATTATATATATATATATATATATATATATATATATATATATATATATATATAGGCTGTCCTCTTGTTTACTCCCAAACAAAATTAGATCAAGCATATATCCTATTTATTTTGAATTGAGAGTTTACTTTTGAAAGAAATTAAGACAATTTTGATGAAAGATTAATTTTAAATTAATTTTGCTCATTTTATGAAATTTAGAGGGTCCGCCATGCTAGCCAGTAGCCACCACAGAAGTTGCTAGCTAGATAGGGCAACCACTTAATTTGGTGGAAGAAATTAAAAGCAATATATTAATGAACTTTGTTTCTCTTAACATTATTCTATTAAAAAAAGTGGCAACAAAATGGCATCTTTGCCTTAAAGATAGAATGTGGTCCTTCATATAAAACATAATTTTTTGTGTGAAAATATATATATATATATATATATATATATATATATATGTATATAAAAGAAGTTATTTTTATTATTTAATGACACAATATTCTCATATATATTTTAATTTCATCAAAATCATGTAACAGTTGCTAAATAAGTAATTAATTTATTATATATGTTGAGATAAATATGGAACGAAAATACTTACCTCCTTAATATATATATATATATATATATATATATATATATATATATATATATATGTTGGTTATGCTCCAAAATTTTATGTTTTTTGCAAAGTCCCACATTGGCTATTCTTGGAACTCTCATAGTGGATATTAGTACTTGTTGTTATGAGCTTAGTAACATGGTTGAGGAAATAGAGATGGGCTCGCACACATCAAGACGTCTAAGGAATTGGACGGCTAAGGAATTGTGCCTCGCAGGTGCACCTAGGTAGGTAGCCCACTGCTTTGGTTAAATCCCTAATTTTTTTTTATGCTATGTTCTAGCTTCAATGCCCTAGACGTTTTTCCCCAAAACGTAAAAAGCTTTATTTAGTTCCAACAACGTTATATTTTACGCTACTGATTCCCTCGATCTTCTTCCCGTTGCTTTCCCAACGTTCTTCTATTTCTTCTCTGCATATATATAACATTGTATGATGCTCTTTTCTCTTACAGTTTTAACACAAAACAATCGCACAAACAGTCTTCCTTCTCTTTATTTTACATTACTTGTTTTGTTCAGTATATTCGGACAATCCACAAAGAGCGAGTTTCTGACTTTCTTCCTGCAGTACACGCAATCAAAGGCTTCTTAGTTGAATCTGGAGGGTGAACGCCATTCGAGCTCATTTGTACCAAAGGTTAACAACCGGTGAGGCGGAATCACTTTTTAGGACGAAGAGCTTTATTCATACCTCGACTCGCGTTTCTAAAGCCTAAGTTGTTCCAATTTTTTGATTTCCTAATTTTGTTAGATCGCTTCTTGTTCCGCGATATTGAATCGCTATTATTAGTCTTTATTATCGCTTTCTGCTTATTGGTATTGTTATTGCTTTCTGCTTATTGTAATGCATTATTGTGACTGCTGCTGATATATAATTCCAACAATCTAAAAAGTGAATCGGTCATTAACAAGATGATGAAAACTGCCTTAGACTTGTCTAAAATTGAACGTTTTGATGGCTCTAATTTTAAGAGATGGTCCGAAGACATCTTTGTTTTATTTGGAAACCATGAACTTAGAATATGTGTCATGCGTGGATGCTCCTCTACATTCTTTCAATTAGTGATGTTACTTCTGCTGCTATTGAAAGTGTTTGAGTCTGATAAACTTGTACTTACTCGTAATGGGGAATTTGTTGGGAAAGATTTTTGTAATGGGGGTTTATTTGTACTTGATGCTTCTGCTGAATTGAATAATAAGAATGCTTCTTTTGTTTATATTGTTGAATCTTTGGATATTTGGCATGCTAGATTAGGACACGTGAATGTAGCTTCTATTAAAAAGTTGAAACAACTTGAACTTATACCTAATCTTGCAAATACCGAGTTTAACAAATGCGAAATTTGTGTAAGCAAAACATGCTAAGAAACCTTTTAAAAGTGTTGAAAGACAAATTGAATTACTTGAGTTAATTCACAGTGATCTAGCTGATTTTAAAAATACTACGAGTAGAGGTGGTAAGAAATATTATATTTCTTTTGTGGATGATATGTCTAGATATACTCGAATTTATCTACTTTCCTCTAAAGATGAAGCGGAAGAAATGTTTATTAAATATAAAACGGAAGTTGAAAATCAGTTAGAAAAAAAATTAAAAGACTTAGATCTGATCGTGGAGGTGAATATGATTAGGAAGTCTTAAAAATTTTGTGAACTAAATGGAATAATACATGAAACTTCTCCTCCTTATTCTCCACAATCCAATGGAGTTGCAGAAAGAAAAAATAGAACACTTAAAGATATGATGAATGCTATGTTAATTAGTTCTGGTTTACCTTCTAATATGTGGGGAGAAGCTTGCCTTTTTGCAAATCATATTTTAAATAGAGTTCCACATAAAAAGTTAGACTCTACACCATATCATTTATGAAAAAAATATGCACCTAATTTGGGGTATCTTAAAGTGTGGGGGTGTCTAGCTAAAGTAGCTATACCGGAATTTAAAAGGAATAAAATTGGACCTAAAACAATGAATTGTATTTTTATTGGATATGCCTCTAATAATGCTTGTAAGACCCCACCTTTTATAAATAAAGATGAATTTTTCTATAAATATTATTTTTGAATATTATGGAATAAATTTGATATAATATTATAGTTGTGGGTAATATTTATAAATTTTGCAAAGTATGCAAGTTGTTATAAAATATTCATTTAATTAGGGAATATTCTTTTTGTTAGGGAATATTAAATCACAACTACTCAATCATTGGTGGACCCCCATGAAATTATTGCCGGATTGAGAAAGCGACAAAAATATTTTATAAAAATAACGGCGGAGGTGTTACCGTTATTATTGTTGAACTACCGGTGGTAAAGTAAATGAATGTCTGGCGTGGTTGCGTAATAAGCACTACGGTATTGATTATTGATGCTTACGTGAGAAGTCACTTTCAACTATGCTTTCAATTATTACTACGATAATTCTTTGCATCATATCTCTTATATTATTGATTCAATTATTGTCACGGTATCATCATCGTATAATATGTTATAGTATTAAATCAATAATTGAGGACGACAAGTTATAAATGATTAATAATTGTTGAAAGATTAAATATGTGTTGATGAAAAATAAAATGATTTGTGGTAAGTTTGATTATTTTATGGGGGCTCATATGTCATCATCTAAGAGTCTCTTCGTCGATAGTAATTACCTTCGTCAATATAGTAATTACCCTTGTGAATAGTATTTACCTTCGTCGATAGTATTTACCTTCGTTAATAGTAATTACCTTTACGGACGTCGAACCACTTGTCGTTTTCATATTACAGGCGTCGAACCACTTGTCGTTTCACATTACTGAGCGTCAAACCACTTTTCTTTTCACATCATTAGTCGTCGAGCCACTTGCCTTTTCACATCTAAGCGGTGCTTTAAGCTAGAAATCTTCTATAAATAGAGGCTAGGGCTTCATTATTTTCACTTAATTCATTCAAGCTATAGAGAGAAAGTATAGAGAGAATAAAAGAGAAAGAAGAAGAGTATTTTGTTACTACATCGTCAGTTGCGATATTCAATCTCCTACCAAAAGTAAGGGGTGTTATTCTTTCTTATTCATGAAGAGAGGCTGTTGTTATTCCATTGCTTATTATTCTGTTGGAATAACTTTGTATACGTGGTTTACCCTATACTTGGTGACATTCTTCTATTATTCTATTGGAACATCACGTGCGTGTGTTTTGGGACTGGTTAAAATCTTTATTATTAGTCTATTGGAACATCCACATTCATGTGTGTTTTACACAGGACTGGTTAAAATCTTTATTATTATTCTATTGGAACATCACATGCGTGTGTTTTACACGGGACTGGTTCCATCTTTATTATTATTATTCATTGGAACATCCATCTGTGTGTGTTTTCACGTGGGACACGGGTTCCTATTCTTTATTATTCATTTGAATATCACGCTCTGCATGCTTTTTCTGGTAGGACTGGTTCCGATTATTTATTATTACATTGGAATAACTCGCTTTGTGTGATCTATCGCATGCGTGGTGATTTCTTTTGTTATTCCATTCTTTATTATACCCGGTTGGTTAAAACTTTAACTTCTATACTCCATGAAATTAGTGGAATATCCTTGATATTTTGCGCTTCATCCGAAGATCCTTTCATGAAAATATTCTTCTCAAGATTCTTGAATTTTACTCTACAAAGCGATATCATGTTGTCGACAGTTTGGATGTTATTGGTTCCTAGATAAATTAATTCTTGAACTTGTTTTATTGAATTCTTATATCATTGTCATCATCCTCATGTTTATATTATGTTGAAAGTCATCTGTGGCTGTGGTGCATAGATGGACTTGGTATGATTATGACCAGAGACTATTCGATTGTAATCATGACCGTAATGTTACAAATGATGTGATAAAAATCCTCGATGGTCAGTAGTGCATTGGTGGACGATTGTTGGCATGATCATGACCATTAATGAATACACAAATATTCTTGGCCCGTGAATGCATGAATAATTGTGGTCGTGATACTAAAGAATATCCTTCGTAGTAGTGCGGGGTGATTCGATGATGTGGAATATTTATTAAAAGTCGAGTCTATATATAACATGATGAAAAACCTTTTAAAACCTAAAAGATAGTAGACTTTATTTTCTACTTGACTCTTTTAATGGATTGCTTATTCCACCGCAGATTAAACCGGTTGTACATTGTATTTTATCGGTTTAACATTATTGAAGACTATTGATAATTTATTACGCATTATCTTAGTCATAATATTTCTTCTTGGGCTAGTTGAGCTCACCCTTTCTTTCACTTTGTTCTCTTGAGGAAATGAGAATATATTTGGACAGTCGGGAAACGCAGTGATGGTCACGAAGATAGCATTAGTAGTCCTCACTATTCTGTGAAATAGTGTGATAATAATTGTAATGAGGACTCCTTTTTGAGTTTGTATAATATCTAGTAGACGATATTTGTATTTAAACTCACAGTTTATGTATTAAGTTGTATTTAAATTCTGTACCATGTAAGTGGTGACCCAAGATGGGTGATGTATACCTAATTTTGGGGGCGTCACAGTTGGTATCAGAGCTTAGGGATATGATCCCTGGCTAAGATGTGAGAATAGTACTAGGAGGGGAGAGACGGGGAATACCTTCGCTAGTATGACCTACCTAAGTTTATGTGCTATTTTATTGGTTGGTCAGAAGATAGGGATAATTTGTTACATGTCAATTAACCTTTTGTTTTGTGGCAGTATCTGAAAATGACATCTGAGAATGTTGAGAATAGCAATGGGCCGCAGCGATCGTTGATTCACCACATATCAATAATCGTGGATAATGTGCATCGAAGGCGACAATCCTCATGCAAATAACAACACCGACCAAATGATGAATGATCAAATGTTCGAGAGGCTTTATGCAATTTATGCAACGGCAATGACGAGAGCGACTCGCCCAAAACGTAGGTGGAAACACGGAAAACTCTCGGCGGTCACCGCTAAACAATTCAAGGAGCTGGGACCACCGGGAGTTTAAGGGAAAGCCAAAACACTTTGGCGGAAGCATGGATAAAGCAGATTACTAAGATATTTGATGTCTTGGGATGCTTCGAGGAGCAAAAGGTTCCTTTCGCCTTTATGTTTTAGCGGTGAGGCAGATTCTTGGTGGGGAATCCAGAAACGTACTCAACTCGCTATAATTGAAGATATCTTGGGAGAAGTTCCAGGAGTCATTCAACGACAAATACTTTCACGAAAGTATTCGTTATATGAAGGAGGTGGAGTTTATCAAGTTGGAACAAAACAATATGACCAGTGTCGCAATACGAGGCAAAATTTGTGGAGTTATCACGGTTTCGTCCCACTTGGTGGATAATGAAGAGAGAATGGCGCGAATGTTTTTAAGAGGTTTGAAGCGGGAGATACGTCAACATCTTATTTCTCATAAAGCGTGTTTGTATTTAGATGTTGTAAAGCAGGGCTCGATTAGTGGAACGCGATAATGAGTCAAGCCGCGAACTAAAAGAGAAGCAAAGTACCGCAAAATTATAATACCAATGAGAGTAGTCATCAAGCGGTGACAACAAACGTGGAGGAATCAACGGGCGGATATGGTAACCACTTCGGTGGTAATCGAGGCCAAAACAATAAGAATGGACATTTCAAGAAAGCGGAGATTCAACAATGATGGAAAGACGTCGACCAAAAGACCCATTGTTAAGGAAGGAGAAAGACTACTATCATATGCTTCAAATGCGGAGAGAGGACACATCGAATCAAAGCTGCGTCATGCAGTCAAAGCATGTTATAATTGTGGAAGAGAAGGTCACTTAGCTCGATTTTGTCGTTTTTTCAAGAAGACAAATTCACTAGGATGGAGGCACCAAAGGCCATCCAGTAAAATTCAAAACCTAGGTAGTGCAAGGAGAGCGTTTGTTGTGACCTCCCAAAAGAGCAAGAAATCCGAATGAGGTCATCACGGGTAAGCTTATCATAAACTCTAATGAAGTCTATACTTTATTTGATCTGGGTTCTACCCATTCTTTTATTTCTCCTACTTTGCGCTCATCGATTAAATTTGACTCGGAGAAATTAGACTTTGACTTATCTCTGTGGAAACTCCGGTTGGGAGAAACCTTCATTACATCCAATTGTTTATAAGTCTTGTTTGGTTCAAATCGGTACCCTCACATTACCGTCGATCTTATTTCATTAAAAATACTTGCATTTGAGCGTGATTCTGAGGATTGATTGGTTAACTACTTATCATGCAAAAATTGATTGTTTTCGTAAGGTTGTTAGCTTTCATATTCCTAATCAACCTATTATGCTAATTCAAACGACCAAACCATTAAAATCAATCACGGTCATCTCAAGCCATAAAGCTATTCGTTTATTGAAAAGCGGATGTCAAGCTTTCTTAGCTCATGTCATGATTTAAACAAAAATACGTCGGTTTTGAATGATATTTCTATTGTTAATAAATTTCCGACGTATTCCCAGAAGAACTTCCGCCTACCCCAGGCGTGAAATTGAATTTTGTATCGACCTTGAACCCAGATAAAACCTATTTCCAAAGCCCCATATCGAATGGCTCTATTGAACTTCGGAGTTAAAGACCCAAGCTGCGAGAATTGTTAGACTTTGGCTTTATTAAGTCCCTAGTACTTCTCCTTGGGGTGCTCTCTCATTTTGTGAAGAAGAAAGATGGGAGTATGCGACTTTGTATTGATTATCGGAATTGAATCATGTCACCATCAAAAATAGGTATCCATTGCCACGTATTGATGACTGTTTGACCCGATTGCAAGGAGCCAAATTCTTTTCAAAGATAGATCTTCGTTAGGATATCACCAATTGAAGATTAAGAACTGACATTCCAAAGACGGCTTTTAGAACTCCCGATGCGGGCATTATGAATTCTAGTCATGTCCTTTGGATTGATTAATGCTCCTCACGCCTTCATGGATATGATGAACCGAGTATTCAAGGAATATTTAGATCACTTTATGGTCGTCTTTATTGATGACATCCTTATTTATTCCAAAAGCCGTGAAGATCATGAGCAACACTTGAGGTCGACACTCCAAAAGCTTCGTGAATATAAGCTTTATGCCAAGTTGAAGAAATGTGAGTTCGGCTTGAAGAAGTAGCATTCCTTGGGCACGTGGTATCAAGTCATGGAATATCATTGACCCAAAGAAAGATGAAGCTATTCAAATTTAGGAACAACCTAAATCGATGACCGAAGCACGTAGCTTTCTCGGTTTAGTGGTTTATTATCGGAGATTCGTGGAAGGATTTTCTCGAATCGCTACTCCATTGACTACCGGTGACTCGGAAGATACAAAGTTCGGTTGGAGCGAAGAATGTGTGAAGAGTTTTCAAGAACTCAAGAGGAGACTTATTTCAAAGACTGTTCGACAATACCATCTGTCTTCGGAGGGATTTGTCATCTACAAGTGATGCTTGAAGCAAAGGGTTGGGATGTGTTCTATGCAACATGGAAAAGTTATAGCCTATGCCTCGCGACAACTCAAAGAATATGAGAGGAATTATCCTACTCATGATCTAGAGTTAGCATTTGTTGTCTTCTGCACTTAAAATTTGGAGGCATTACTTGTATGGGGAGAAAGTGGAGATCTTTACGGATCATACAAGCCTCAAATATTTCTTCACTCAAAAAGGAACTCAACATGCGACAACGACGTTGGCTTGAACTCGTTGAAAGATTATGATCATACCATCCAATACCATCCTCGAAAAAGCGAACGTGGTAAATTGACGCATTGAAAGTAGAAAATCATATGTAAAGACGAGTGCAATATTGTCAACGCCTAAAGGCCCATTTTGTGTGACTTGCAAAGAATGGAGATAGAGTTAAAGACTCCAGAGACGCATGTGATGATAGAGAGAGTATACGAGTAGAACCAACTTTAATCGATAAAGTTAAAGTCGCTTTCAAGCTCTACGCACTGGAGGTGATGCGTATGAGGAAGAAAGTGCGAAGAAGGTGCTATGGAAGCAAGAATCGATGAAGAAGGAATACTTGAGTCAACTCCGGACTTTGTGTTCCTAACGACCACGATTTAAAAGTATAATATCATGATGGAGAGACAACACACCATTTGTAATCCATCTAGGAGTACCAAAATGTATCATGATATTCGGCTATACATACATTTTGTGGAGCAATATGAAAGAGAGATAACATTTATTTATATCAAGGTGTCTAACTTGTCAACGAGTTAAAAATGAGCATCAAGTACCAAAAGGTCCATTGCAACCACTTGAAATTCGGAATGGAAGTGGGAGCACATTACCATGGATTTTCTGCACGGCCTTCCTAAGGTTTCTCAAGGCATTGATGCAATTTGGGTCATTGTTGATAGATTGACCAAGTCCGCTCATTTCTTACCGACACGAGAAACTTATACACTTGAACGTCTTGCTCAGATGTATATAAACGAGATTGTAAGATCGCATGGTACGCTGCAGTATCCATAGTTTCCGATCGAGACCCAAGATTCACTTCACGATTTTGGGTTAGTTTGCAAAAAGCTATGGGCATGACTTACGATTTAGCTCGGCATATCATCCTCAGACGTGGACGGATAGTCGGGAGAGGACTATTCAAACTCTTGAAGATCTATTAAGACTCTGTGTCCTTGATTTCAAGGAAGTTGGGACAAGTTCTTACCATTGGTGGAGTTTTCCTACAACAACAGTTATCAAGCAAGTATTAGCATGGCTCCATTCAAGCGTTGTATGGAAGAAAGTGTCGTTCTCAAGATCTTTGGGATGAGGTGGGTGAAGCAACGTTGTTGGGACCGGAGTTGAGTACGTATGACTACGGAAAAGATTCAAACGATCCGACAACGATAAAAACCTCACAAAATCGACAAAAGAGTTATGCCGATCTTCATCGAAAGGACGTGGAATTCGATATAGGAGATCATGTGTTGTTAAAGAGTTGCTTCCATGGAAAGGAGTTACAAGATTTGGAAAGAGAGGAAAACTTAATCCTCGATTCATTGGTCCATTTTTAATCCTCGATCGAGTAGGAAGGCTGTGGCCTATAGACTCGCTTTTACCGCCAAATATGTCTCGTGTTCATAACGTTTTTTCACATATCTATGTTACGTAAATATGTGAAAGACCGAACCATATTATTGAAGTTAGAACCCATTTAACGAAATAGCGGAAGATTTGACGTATGAAGAGGTTCCCTGTTCAAATTTTGATAAGAAGGAACATATTCTACGCTCCAAGGTTATACCTCAAGTCAAAGTTTTGTGGAGGAACCACGATGTTGAGGAAATGACTTGGGAGTTAGAATCAAATGAAATCAAGGTATCCTTACCTCTTCGACATACAGTATCGCACCCTAATTTCGAGGGCTAAATTTCATAAGAAGGGGAGGTTGTAAGACCCCACTTTTATAAATAAAGATGAATTTTTCTATAAATATTATTTTGAATATTATGGAATAAATTTGATATAATGTTATAGTTGTGGGTAATATTTATAAATTTTGCAAAGTATGCAAGTTGTTATAAAATATTCGATTTTGGTCTGGGAATATTCTTTTTTGTTAGGAATATTCGTATAACTACTCAATCATTGGTGGACCCCCAATGTAAATTATTATCGGATTGAGAAAGCGACAAAAATATTTTATAAAAATAACTACGGAGGTATTACCGTTAAAAGCTGTTGAACTACCCAATTGGTAAAAGTACGATGAATACGCGTGGTCGCATAAGTAGCACACAAGATTGATTATTGATGCTTACGTGAGAAGTCAACAAAATTATGCTTTCAATTATTACTTCGATAACGTGCAACATATCTCTTATATTATTGATTCAATTATTGTCACGATATCATACAGATAATATGTTATAGTATTAAATCAATAATTGAGACGACAAGTTATAAATGATTAATAATTGTTGAAAGATTAAATATGTGTTGATGAAAATAAAATGATTTGTGGTAAGTTTGATTATTTTATGGGGGCTCATATGTCATCATCTAAGAGTCTCTTCATCGATAGTAATTACCTTCGTCAATAGTAATTACCCTTGTGAATAGTATTTACCTTCATCAATAGTATTTACCTTCGTTAATAGTAATTACCTTTACCAGACGTCCGAACCACTTGTCGTTTCACATTACAGCGTCGAACCACTTGTCGTTTCATATTACTGGCGTCAAACCACTTTTCTTTTCACATCATTAGTCGTCAAGCCACTTGCCTTTTCACACGGAAAAGTCTTTAAGCTAGAAATCTTCTATAAATAGAGGCTAGGGCTTCATTATTTTCACTTAATTCATTCAAGCTATAGAGAGAGAAAGTATAGAGAGAATAAGAGAGAAAGAAGAAGAGTATTTTGTTACTACACCGTTTGCAGTATTCAATCTCCTACCAAAAGTAAGGGGTGTTATTCTTTTCTTATTCATGAAGAGAACTGTTGTTATTCCATCGCTTATTATTCTGTTTTGAATAACTCAGATATCGTGGTTTACCCTATACTTGGTGACATTCTTCTATTATTCTATTGGAACATCCTCGTGCGTGTGTTTTACAATCGAACCTCGGGTTCCGTCTTTATTATTAGTCTATTGGAACATCCATGCGTGTGTTTTACACGGGACTGGTTAAAATCTTTATTATTATTCTATTGGAACATCACATGCGTGTGTTTTACAGGAATTCGGTTCCATCTTTATTATTATTCATTTGGAACATCCGTCTGTGTGTGTTTCACCTTGGACCTGGTTCCATTCTTTATTATTCTTGTTGGAATATCCATCACATGCGTTTTTACGCTTGGGACCTAGTTCCGTTATTTATTATTCTCATTGGAATAACTCGCTGTGGCGGTCTATCGCATGCATGGTGATTTCTTTTGTTATTCCATTCTTTATTATACCCAAGTAAGTTAAAACTTTGACTTCTATACTCCATGAAATTAGTGGAATATCCTTGATATTTGCGCTTCATCCAAAGATCCTTTCATGAAAATATTCTTCTCAAGATTCTTGAATTTTACTCTCCAGCAAAGATCATGTTGGCAGTTTGGATGTTATTGGTTCCTAGATAAATTAATTCTTGAACTTGTTTTATTGAATTCTTATATCATTGTCATCATCCTCATGTTTATTGTGACACCCCCAAAATAGGTATACATCACCCATTACGAGTTGTCAATACATGGTACGAAACAACTACAACTTTATTATTACAACAAGAAATCGTGAGTTTAAATACAAATATTATCTTCAGACAATATTTATACTCACATAAATCCTCATCACATTTATTGATACATTATTTTACAAAATGGTGAGGACTACTAAACAATCCTTTCTAAAACCTTCATTCCATACCCGACTAAGCACTCGCTTATATTCTCGCCTCCCGAGAAGAATGGAACAAAAGGAAAAGGGTGAGCTCAACTAGCTCATAAAGAATATTATGACTAAGATAATATACAACAATTATCGTTAGTCTTCAACAGGGAAAAATTTAATAGAATACAATAGACAACAAATTTTCAATCAATATTCGCAGCGGAAATAATAATTCATTAGAAGAGTTAAGTAGAGAATGCAAACTACTATCTTCTATGTATGAATTTAAAAGTTCATCGTCTATCTTTTATCCCTGTAACAACAATCAATATACATCTGGAATCAAATATTCATCTTTTACACAAAAGCCAAAGATATTCATCGATTGGTCATGTTCATTTAAACACTGCTCATCTTTGCACCACGTGCCAAAGATATTAATCGATTGGTCGTGTTCATCTCATCACCATTCATCTTTTGCACTACAAAGCCAAAGATATTCTTCAGAAATCATTCATCTTTGCACTACAGGCCAAAGATATTCAATAATATCATCATTTAAGACTGAGGATGATGAAAAATATTTTTAAAGAACGAATCCAGTGAAACAAAATGACAAGGATTAAGGATTAAGGATTCGTACTTTGTTTTATCCATGTCCAACAATACCCCAAAATAATCACAGTGGTGTAAAATTCAAGAATGATCAAAACATGGATACAATCAAAGCTAGTATCCAAAATAGATGTTTTGGACAAAAAGAAGAAATTTTATTTTTTTTGTGAATAGTGTCAGATATCGTGAATAAAGGTCAGATACGTGAATAAGACCGTATACATGAATAAGTAATCCGACACCAAAAGATAGAAATTCCACAAAAACATCTTCACGCTTATTATCAAGAATAGTAAGAATCGTGAATAAGAACTTCGTGAATAGTAACTCATGAATAAGTAACTCATGAATAAGTAACCCGACATGAAAAAGTTCCAAATTTGATAAAACTTCAGATCAACATTTCAACATAATGATATTGAAGAAATAATATCATTTAAAAAAAATAATATCCCTTACCTCAAAGAATCAAGACTTGGAAGGAAAGGTCGGAAGTGATGCTTGAATGAAACTTGTCTTTGTAACAAGCAACTCTCAAAGTATCTAAATACTCACAAAATACTCAATAATATATAGAGAGAAGAGAGAAAACTTTGTTTCGGTGTGATTTTCAATTCTAACTTAGCCTCTATTTATAGGAAAATGTTAATCTAAAAGCAGACTTGACTGCCACCCGATGGCTTTACACCGCTACTATTGCCACCCACCACATTTGAAATAAAATTCAGCACATTTCTTCACCAACCACAAGTGGGGCCCACTCAATTCTAGAATTTTCCACCAAAATCAATTATAACCCTAATTTCCTAATCGTACACCTCTTAAAATTCATAACAAATCATTCGTGCATTTTTAACGGTTCAAAATTTGTGGACATATACTCAACTTATGTATGTATAACATACCCAAAAATTACCACAATCCAACGGTTGGATTAAAATTATAATCCTCATAATATATCTCAAAACCCCGATTTAATTTTTAATACCTCCAACTGTAAAATCTTGATAAAACACCTCAACAATAATTTCTTCATTTATAACCACATAAATAAATCCATCATTTATATCCACATAAAATAAATATTTCTTTATCATATGAATCAATAATTAATTATTCACAAATAATATTACGTAATCACAATTATGACAACCAGCCGGTCCTTCAGGAAAGAGGGCTTTCGATAAGGATTTCTCCTTCATGGTGCCGCAATTAGGTGACCAAACCTCTCGATGAGAACTTTCTAGACATTGCCAATAATGCTATCTAATAATATTATTTAAATAATATGAATTATTGATCCGATAATGGAGATAATGCGGTGACAATTATTGAACAACAATAATATAAAATATCAACGCAAAGAATTATTGAATCAATAAAATAAAATATTGAATAAAGAATTCACTGTAAAAATTATTGAGTAGTGCCTTCTTACGTAAGGATCAATAATTCAACAATATCGTGCAACCCAGGTGCCATCGCAAAACACCACGCCAGACATCGTATTCTTGTATTTTAACCACCGGTATTCCAACAATCTTAAAGGTAACAACTACGCCGTTATTTTTAACCAACTTATATTTGTCGTTTTCTTCATCCAATCGCTTTCACGTTATGGGGCCCCACACGGTCGCTACCGTCAGTATTTAATATTCCCCGACGCACGTAATATTCCACCACCAAACTAATATTCCCGACAAAATGAATATTTTATAACCACTTGCTTATTTTGAAATATTTATGTATTTAACCCTTAACTATCCACATTAATCAAATCAACCCTTACTATTTCAAAATAATAAATAAAGGAAATTCCTTTTTATTTAAAAATTTAGGGGTCTTACAACCTCCCTCCTTATGAAATTTCGTCCTCGAAATCGACGTGACGATATTCACAGTGTTTCAAAAGGTGAGGATACCTCGCTTTCATTTCGTTTCCAATTCCCGGTCATTTGTGACGACCCCAAAATAGGTCCATTCCATCCAACCCATTCTGAGTCGCCAAATACATGGTATAGAAACAACTACAACTTTATTATCACAACAATAAAACTGTGAGTTTAAATACAAATATTATCTTCTAGACAATATTTATACTCAAATAAATCCTCATCACATTTATTGATACATTATTTTACAATAATGGTGAGGACTACTAAACAACTCTCTCTAGAACCTTCATTCCATACCCCGACTAGTACTCGCTACATTCTCGCCTCCTGAGAAGAAAAATGGAACAACAAGGAAAAGGGTGAGCTCAACTAGCCCAGTAAAGAATGTTATGACTAAGATAATATACAACAAATTATCGTTAGTCTCCAACAGGGAAAAATCTGATAGAATACAATAGACAACAAGTTTCAGATCAATATTCGTAGCGGAAATAATAATTCATAGAAGAGTTACGTAGAGAATGAAATCTACTATAATCTATGAATTTAATGTCCATCATCAATATTTTATCCCGTAACATCAATCAATATTCATCTCAAATCAAATATTCATCTTTGCACTATGTGCCAAAGATATTCATCAATCGATCATGTTCATCTCAACACCTGTTCATCTTTGCACTAAAGGCCAAAGATATTCATCAGTCGGTCATGTTCATTTAAACACCTGCTCATCTTTGCACTAAAGGCCAAAGATATTCATCAATTCATGTTCATCTCAACACATTCATCTTTGCACTAAAGGCCAAAGATATTCATCATAATATCATGTTCATTTAAACACTGCTCATCTTTGCACTAAAGGCCAAAGATATTCTTCAGAAATCATCATTTGCACTACAGCCAAAGATATTCTTCAGAAATCATTCATCTTTGCAAATGTGCCAAAGATGTTCAATACTATCATCATTTAAGACCGAGGATGATGAAAATACTTTTAAAAGAACGAATCCAAAGGAAACAAAATGACAAATATTAAGGATTCGTACTTTAAACAATCCCAGTTCAAAAATACTTCATAAATAATCATAGTGAAGTAAAATTCAAGAATGATCAAAACATGGATACAATCAAAGTTTAGTATCCGTAATAGATATTTTAGGACGAAAAGAAAAATTTTCATTTTTCTAATGAATAGTGCCGATTCGTGAATAGTGTCAGATACGTGAATAAAGGCCGATACGTGAATAGTAATCTCTGGACACCAAAAGATAGAAATTCCACAAAAAACATTTTCACGCTTCACTTAATAAGATCGTGAATAAGAATCGTGAATAGTAACTCATGAATAAGAATCGTGAATAGTAACTCATGAATAGTAATTCATGAATAGTAAACCCTGACATGAAAAAGTTCCAAATTTGATAAAAAGTACCAACCAATATTTCAAAGATAATGATATCAAGAATTAATATCATTTGAGAAGAAAATAACATCCCTTACCTCAAAGAATCAAGATTTCTAAGGAAAGGCTCAAGTGATGTCGAATGAAACTCAGACCGAACAAAGAACTCTCAAAGTATCTAAATACTCACAAAATACACTCGATAATATAGAGAGAGAAAGAGAAAACTTTGTTTTCGTGTGATTTTCAATTCTAACTTAAATTTCTATTTATAGGAAAATGTTAGCCCTACCAAGCAGATTTCGACTGCATACACTCGATGGCTTTTACTCGCTACTATTGCCACCCACCACATTTGAAATAAAATTCAGCACATTTTTTCACCAACCACAAGTGGGGCCCACTCAATTCTAGAATTTTCCACCAAAATCAATTATAAACCTAATTTCTAATCCGACACCTCTTAAAATTCACAACAAATCATTCGTGCATTTTAAACGGCTCAAATTTGTGGACATATACTCAACTTTATATGTATAACATACCCAAAAATTACCACATTCCAACGGCCGGATTAAAAATTATAACCCCCGCAATATATCTCAAAACCCCGATTTGATTTTTTAATACCTCCAATCCGATAAAATACCGATAAAACACCTCAACATTAATTCCTTCATTAATAACCACATAAATAAATCCATCATTTATATTCATATAAAATAAATATTTCTTATCATATGAATCAATAATTAATTATTCACAAATAATATTATGTAATCACAATTATGACAACCAGCCGCTCCTGTGAGCAGGGGCTTTCCAATAAGGATCTCTCCTCATCAAGGCCAAGCAATTAGGTGACCAAACCTCTCCTTAGATGTAACTTTCTAGACATTGCCAATAATGTTATCTAATAATATTATTCAAATAATATGAATTATTGATCCGATAATGGGAAATACTGCAAATGACAATTATCAAACAACAATAATATAAAATATCAACGCAAGAATTATTGAATCAATAAAATAAACTATGAATAAAGAATTCACCGTAATAATTATTGAGTAAAGTGCCTTCACGTAAGGATCAATAATTCAACAATACTGCGTAATACCGCCGTGTCGCCATCAGGCAACCACGCCAGACATCAGATTTTAACCACCGGGTATTCCAACGGCCTTAACTCAGAATAACTACGCCAAGTTATTTATAACCACCCAAACTTTCGCTTTTTTTCATCCAATCGCTTTCAGTTATGGGCTCACACACATGGTCAGCTGGCGCATTTATTTAATATTCTCGACAGCATTTAATATTTACGACCAAACGAATATTCCCGACAAGCATTTAATATTCCACCCACCAAACTAATATTCCCCGACAAAAATGAATATTTTATAACCACTTGCTTATTTTGAAATATTTATGATTTAACCCTTTAACTATCCACATTAATCAAATCAACCCTTACTATTTCAAAATAATAAATAAAGGAAATTCCTTTTTAT
Source organism: Panax quinquefolius (assembly GCA_020205615.1). NCBI lineage: Eukaryota > Viridiplantae > Streptophyta > Magnoliopsida > Apiales > Araliaceae > Panax > Panax quinquefolius. The sequence goes on from CM035156.1 coordinate 4,390,926, forward strand.
TTAAAAAAATTTCGGTCTTACAACCTCCCTCCTTATGAAATTTCGTCCTCGAAATCGACGACGACTCGGTGTTTCAAAAGATAAAGATACCTCGCTTTCATTTTCGCTTTCCAACTCCCGTGTCATTTCTCAATAAAGATGGTTTCTCCACAAAACTTTAACTTATGGTATAACCTCCAGACATAGGTCATGTTCTTTCCTCTACAAAATCTTCGACAGTACCTCCTCGTGACGTTAAGTCTTCTACTATCTCGTCCGGTTCTAACTCAACGACGTGTTTCGGGTCGTCCACATATTTACGTAACATCGACACGTGAAAAACGTTATGAACACGCCGCCATACTTGGTGGTAAAACGAGTCTATAGGCCACGCTCCTATTCGATCGAGAATTTCAAATGGATTAATAAATCAAGGTTCGAGCTTTCTCACCTCACCGATTCTCGCTTTTAAAATAACAACTTCTCGCACCTCCTTCTTCAAATTCATCACCGGTGTGTAGCTTGAATAAATTTTAACTTTATCGATTAAAGTCGATTATACTCAGATATCATCACGCATCAGATATCATCACGCGGGTACCTAGAGTTTTCATCTCCATCTCTATTATTTGTATATTATACTAAATGAGTCTTTGACAATATCGTACTCAGATTTCAGATACGATCTTCTACTCAACACGCCGCCTACCACGCTCGCTTTTCCAGATGGGTATGGTCGTAAACATGTCTTTGAAATGAGTCTCTCTCGAAGTTCTTCAAGCTCTTCCCACATTCCTCGCTTCCATTCGAATTTTGTATCTCTACGAGTCACCCACGATAATGGAATAGCGATTCGAGAATATCCTTCAACTAATCTCCGATAATAACCAACTAAGCCTGTAAAGCTACGATTTCGACATCGACTTAGGTTGTTCTCAATCGTGACTCATATCCCAACCTTCGATAAGACGTCACAATGACACCTATCGCTTTACTATCGCATCTAATATGACGCCCCTACAGAGAGTCTCGGCAGTGAATTCCACAAAGGAAGTCACAAGATAAAGGCTCGTGTACCAAATTCTATAGTTGAATTTTTAACTCCTCAAGTTCAATAGAGCCATTCGATATGAGATTTTAGAAATGAGTTTTGTACTAACGGGTTCAAAGTCGATACAAAATTTAATATCGCTTTGGGAGTAAGCCAATAAATTCTTCAGAAATACGTCAGAAAATCAACAACAACAAGAATATTATTCAAATCGACGTGTCTTTATTCAAATCCATAACATGGACTAAGAAAACTCGACATCCGTAATAAACGAATGACTTCATGGCTCGATATTAAAATGTTTGACTACAATGGTTTGATCGCTTGAGTTCAATAACAAAGTTGCTTAGGAATATGAAAACTAACAACCTTACAAAAGCAATCAATTTTGGCATGATGAGTAGTTAACCAATCAATCCATCAAAAGCAAGTATCTTTAAAGAGATAAGGTCAACAGTAAGGTAATGGTGCCAACTTGAATCAAACAAGATTTTTTAAACAACGGATGTAATGAAAGTTTCTCCTAATCTGAGTCTCCATAAATAGGTCAAAGTCTAATTTTTCCGTAGTCAAGTTCAAACGCTGAAATAAAGCAAGAGAGATAAAAGAATGGGTAGAACCCAGATTCAGTAAGGTATAAACTTCGCAAGAATTTATAATTAACTAACCTGCTAACTTCGTTCGGGTTCCTCAGATTTTGACCGGCCACGACAAACGCTTCCGTGAATCGCCGACTTTGACTTTTCCGGGACATCCTTTTGAGTCACCGCCTCACGCACTAGGTTTCGATATCGCATAATCTCGAGCGATATGTCCTTCTTTTCCACAATTATAGCATACCTTAAACTGCTAGGCGGTTTAAATGATATGTCCCTCTTTCCCAAGATTTGTAACATACTTAATCGATGGTCTTTCTCCTCCTTCGAACCACCACATCGCTACCGACGCCTTCACATGGTCGTTGTTGAATCTCCTCTTTTAAAATCTCCTCCCAACTCGCTTCTTCTATTTTCATGGCCACGATTACCACCAGAGTGGTTACCGCTTTTGTCCCATTCTTCTTTCTCCACCGGTTATCGTTATTCGATGATCGCTATCTTTGGTATGATCCTCGGTTATGGTCCCTCATTGAACGTATCGTTATCTCGCTTCTAACAACCGAGCCCTCGCTTACAACATCCGAATAGAGAGAAAATTTATGAGAAATGAGATATCGACGATGCCGTTTCAAACCTCTCGTAAACATCCGCGCCATAACGCTCCTCATTCTCCACCAAATGAGGTGCAAACCTCGATAACTCCGCAGAACTTCGCCAGATCGGGACACCGCCATGTTATTCGCGCCCAATCTAATAAACTCCACTTCCTTCATACGATTTAATACTTTCGTGGAAGTACTTGTCATTGAACTGCTTTCAAACGCTCTCCCACGACACGCCGAGTGCAATTGGATGGTACGCTTCACGATTCCCACCAAGAATCGCGCCGCCACTTTAACATAAAAGTAGCGAATGGAACTTTCGTTTCTCCGCATCCCAAGACATCGAATATCTTGGTAATTTGCTTGACCCATGTTTCCGCCATGATCGGATCCGCTTTTCCTGCATTTTGGTGGTCCCAACTTTCGACTCGCTGGGCCGTGACCACCCGTGAATTGCTATCATTTCCTCCTCATATTTTGAACACGAGTCTCCTCGCCTCGATTTTGCATGAATCGCAAAAAGCTTCTAAACATCCCCTCGCTCATCATCCGCTTCAGTGGTGTTATTCATGGAGGTACATTGCCCACTGTTGACACGCTCTCCTCGTTGTTAAGTACATGTGCATCTCCACGATCTCATTTACACCACTATTAATATTCTCACGACATTCTCAATTACCGTCATAAAACAAGGGTTAATTAAGGAAATCAATCACATAATATCCCTATATATCGATTCAACTAACAAATAAGCTTAGGTAGGACACACTAGCAAAGGATTTACCTGCCTCTCCTCCTAGTTCTATTCCCCGATCTCCGCCAGAGATCATATCCCTAAGCTCGATATTAACCGTGGACGACCCCAAAATAGGTCCATTCCATCCAACCCATTCTCGAGTCGCCAAATACATGGTACGTAAACAACTACAACTTTATTATCACAACAATAAAATCTGTGAGTTTAAATACAAATATTATCTTCTAGACAATATTTATACTCAAATAAATCCTCATCACATTTATTGATACATTATTTTACAATAATGGTGAGGACTACTAAACAACTCTCTCTAGAACCTTCATTCCATACCCCGACTAAGTACTCGCCTACATTCTCGCCTCCCGAGAAGTTAAAAATGGAACAACAAGGAAAAGGGTGAGCTCAACTAGCCCAAGAAGAATGTTATGACTAAGATAATATACAACAAATTATCGTTAGTCTCCAACAGGAAAAACTGATAGAATACAATGTACAACAAGTTTTGAGATCAATATTCGCAATGGAAATAATAATTCATAGAAGAGTTACGTAGAGAATGAAATCTACTATAATCTATGAATTTAACGTATCCATCATCAATATTTTATCCCCGTAACATCAATCAATATTCATCTCAAATCAAATATTCATCTTTGCACTATGTGCCAAAGATATTCATCGATCGGTCATGTTCATCTCAACACTGCTCATCTTTTTGCACTAAAGGCCAAAGATATTCATCAATTGGTCATGTTCATTTAAACACTGTTCATCTTTGCACTAAAGGCCAAAGATATTCATCAATCGGTCAATGTTCATCTCAACACCTGCTCATCTTCAGACTAAAGGCTAAAGATATTCATCGATCGATTCGTATTCATTTAAACACTGCTCATCTTTGTAAGACCCCGAATTTTTTTAAATAAAAAGGAATTTCCTTTATTTATTATTTTGAAATAGTAAGGGTTGATTTGATTAATGTGGATAGTTAAGGGTTAAATACATAAATATTTCAAAATAAGCAAGTGGTTATAAAATATTCATTTTTGTTCTGGGAATATTCGTTTGGTCGTGGAATATTAAATTTGTCGGGAATATTCAGATGAATATCAGTGCTGCAGCCATGTGTGGGCCCCATAACGAAAAAGCGATTGGATGAAGAAAACGATAAATATAAGTTGGTTAAAATAACTGGCAGTAGTTATCAAGTAAGATCGTTGGAATACCCGGTGGTTAAAATACGATGAATACGCGTGCATTAAAGAAAGACACTTACCAGACATTACACAATATTGTTGAATTATTGATCCTTACGTAAAGAAGGCACTTTACTCAATAATTTTCACAAGAGTTATTATTCAATATTTTATTTTATTGATTCAATAATTCACTGCGTTGATATTTTATATTATTGTTGTTCAATAATTGTCACCGCACATTATCTCCATTATCGGATCAATAATTCATATTATTTGAATAATATTATTAGATAAGCATTATTGGCAATGTCTAGAAAGTTCATCAAGGAGAGGTTTGGTCACCTAATTGCGGCCAAGAAGAGGAGAAATCCTTATCGGAAAGCCCCCCTTCCTGGAACTACTACCGGTCATCATAATTGTGATTCTCGTAATATTATTTGTGAATAATTAATTATTGATTCATATGATAAAGAAATATTTATTTTATGTGGATATAAATGATGGATTTATTTATGTGGTTATAAATGAAGAAATTATTGTTGAGGTGTTTTATCAAAGATTTTATGCAGATCGAGGTATTAAAATTAAATCGTGGTTTTGAGATATATCATGGGTTATAATTTTTAATCCGACCATTTGATTGTGGTAATTTTTGGGTATGTTATACATACATAAGTTGAGTATATGTCCACAAATTTTGAACCAATTAAAAATGCACTAATGATTTGTTGTGAATTTTAAGAGATGTTTGATTCGAAAATTAGGTTTATAATTGATTTTGGTGGAAAATTTAGAATTGAGTGGGCCCCACTTGTGGTTGGTGAAGAAATGTGCTGAATTTTATTTCAAATGTGGTGGGTGGCAATAGTAGCAGGGTAAAGCCATCGTGCAAAGCAGTCAAGTCTGCTTTCTACGGCTAACATTTTCCTATAAATAGAAGAGGGCTGTTAGAATTGAAAATCACACCGTAAACAAAGTTTTTCTCTTCTCTATATTATCGAGAGTGATTTTGTGAGTATTTAGATACTTTGAGAGTTCTTTGCTCAAGATAAGTTTCATTCAAAGATCACTTCCGACCTTTCCTTCCGAAGCAATCGATTCTTCGAGGTAAGTGGATGTTATTTTCTTTTCGAGATGATATTATTTCTTCAATATCATTACGTCAAATATCGGGTTGGAACTTTTATCAAATTTGGAACTTTTTCATGTCGGGGTTACTATTCATGAGTTACTATTCACGAAAGTTACTATTCATGAGTTACTATTCACGAGTTACTATTCACGCAGTACTATTCATGAAGCGTGAAAATATTTTTTTTTGTGGAATTTCTATCTTTTGGTGTTTGAGTTACTATTCACGATATCAAGACTATTCACGATACCAAGACTATTCACGATACGCAAGACTATTCATCGAAAAAATAAAATTTCTTCTTTTCGTCTAAAATATCTATTCGGATACTAGCTTTGATCAGATCCATGTTTTGATCATTCTTGAATTTTACACCACTATGATTATTTTTGAGGTATTGTTCGACATGGATAAAACAAAAGTACGAATCCTTAATCCTTAATCCTTGTCATTTTGTTTCACCGGATTCGTTCTTTTAAAAATATTTTCATCATCCTCATCTTAAATGATGATATTATTGAATATCTTCGCCCCAGAAGTGCAAAGATGAGCAAGAATATCTTCGGGTGTTTAAATGAAAGCAGTGATGATTAATCGATGAATATCTTTCGCCTGTAGTGCAAAGATGAACAGTGTTGAGATGAATACGACCGATCGATGAATATCTTCGCCGTAGTGCAAAGATGAATGTTTGATTTGAGATGAATATCGATTGATGTTACGGTGGATAAAATTTTGATGATGGATCTGTTAAATTCATAGATTATAGTAGATTTCATTCTCTACGTAACTCTTCTATGAATTATTATTTCACTAATATTGATCCGAAACTTGTTGTCTATCAGATTCTATCGATTTTTTCCTCGTTGAAGACTAACGATAATTTGTTGTATATTATCTTAGTCATAATATTCTTTATCGAAGCTAGTTGAGCTCACCCTTTTCCTTTTTGTTCCATTCTTCTCGTGGAGGCGAGAATATAAGCGAGTACTAGCCTAACAAATGGAATGAAGGTTTTAGAAAGGATTGTTTAGTAGTCCTCACCATTTTTGTAAAATAATGTATCAATAAATGTGATGAGGATTTATTTGAGTATAAATATTGTCTAGAAGATAATATTTGTATTTAAACTCACAGCTTTATGTTGTAATAATAAAGTTGTAGTTGTTTTTCGCACTCATGTATTCGACAACTCCGTAATGGGTGATGTATACCTATTTTGGGGCGCCACGGTTGGTATCGAGCTTAGGATATGATCTCCGGCGAGATCGGGAATAAAACTAGGAGGGGAGAGACGAGTAAATCCTTCGCTAAAGGTGTCCTACCTAAGCTTATTTGTTAGTTGGTCAAGATATAGGGATATTATGTGATATATCGATTTTTAATTAACCCTTGTTTTATGACAAAGATTTGAGAATGTCGATCGAGAAATATTAAATGGAGTAAATGAGACCGTGGAGATGCCTCGCACTTACCAACGAGGAGAACGTAACAGTCGGGCAATGTTCCTCCCGCGTGAACAACACCAACCGGTTGCGTATGATGAACGAGGATGTTTAGAAGCTTTTTTGCGCTCACGCAAAATCGCATTGAGGAGACTCGTGTTCAAAATACGTGAGGAAATGATAGCAATTCACGGGTGGTCACAACCAAGGCTTCAAAGAGTCGGGACCACCTTAATTTAAGGGAAAGCCGATCCGATCGTGGCGGAAACACGGGTCAAACAAATTACCAAGATATTCGATGTCTTGGGATGCACTTGAGAACAGAAGGTTCCATTCGCCACCTTTATGTTCGTGGCGAGGCAGATTCATCGGTGGGAGTTCGTGAAGTTGCACCCATCCAGACGCACTCAAAGATGTCTTGGGAGACGCTTTCAGAGATTATTTAATGACAAATACTTTCCGAAAGTGTTCGCTATATGAAGGAAGTGAGTTCATCGATTGGAACAAAACAACATGATTTGTCTCAAAGACGAGGCAAAGTTTGCAGAGTTATCCAGTTCAGACCTCATTTGGTGGAGAATGAGGAACGATGAGACGGATGTTTCTTAGAGGTTTCAAAACCTAAAGATACGCCAAGATCTCATTTCTCATAAATTTTCTTTATTCTGGGATGTTGTAAACAGGCTCAATTATTAGAGCGAGATAACGAAGCACGGCTCAATCGAGGACCATAACCTGAAGATCGTACCAAAGATATAGCCAATGTAATAATGATAACTCCGGAGAAAGAAAAAGAGACGGATGAAATGGTAACCACTCCGGTGGTAATCATGGCCATGAAAATGTAAGAAGCGAGTTAGGAGGAGATTTTAAAAAGAGGAGATTTAACAACGACTATGTGAAGACGACAAAGGCCAAAGCAAATCCGGTTCTTAAGTGGAGGAGAAAGACCACCTGGCCATATGCTACAAATGCGAAAAAGAGGGACATATCAAACCCAAACCGCCCACAACAGCTTCAAGGTATGCTATAATTGTGGAAAGGAAGGACATATCGCCGAGATTGACGCAGTGGCGAAACCTAGTTCAATGGGATTCGTGACTCAAAAGATCGTCCCGTAAAAGTCAAAGTCAACGATTCTCGGAAGAGCGTTTGTCAGGATCGGTCATAATGCGAGGAACCCAAACGAGGTTATCACGGGTAAGCTATTTATAAATTCTCATAAGTTTATACCTTACTTGATACCGGCATACCCATTCATTTATCTCTCCTCGCATGTGCTCAACGCTTAAACTCGACTCCAAGAGAAATTAGACTTTGATCTATCTGTGGAAACTCCGTTAGAGAAACTTTCATCACATCCATCGCTTATAAATCTTGTTTGATTCAAGTTGGCACCATTACCTTACACGCTGACCTTATCTCTTTAAAGATACTTGCTTTTGATGTGATTTTAGGAATTGATTGGTTAACTACTCATCATGCCAAAATTGATTGTTTTCGTAAGGTTGTTAGTTTTCATATTCCTAACCAACCTCACTGTCATTTAATTCAAGTAACTAAACCATTAAAATCAATCATCGTCATATCTAATCATAAAGCTATTCGCTTATTGAAAAACGGATGTCAAGCTTTCTTAGCCCATGTTATGGATTTGAATAAAGACACGTCAAATTTGAATAATATTCCGTTGTTATCGATTTTCGTATTTTTCGAAGAACTTCCCGCCTACCCCGTAACGTGAAGTTGAATTCTTTATTGATCTTGAACACGGTACAAAGCCCATTTCTAAAACCCCATATCGAATGGCTCTATTGAACTTCAGGAGTTAAAGGTCCAACTACTGGTGAATTGTTGGACATCGGTTTCATTCGGCCCCAAGACGTCTCCTCGGGGTGCTCCTGTTTTTATTTGTAAAAAAGAAAGACGGGAGTATGCGACTTTGTATTGACTATCTGAATTGAACCATGTCACCATCAAGAATAGGTATCCCCACCTCGTATTGATGACTTGTTTGACCAATTGCAGAGGGGCACAATTCTTTTCAAAAATCGATCTTCGTTCCGGATATCATCACTGAAAATTAGAACCGAGGATATTCCAAAGATCGCCTTCGTAACTCGGTATGGGCATTATAATTCTTAGTCATGTCTTTCGGACTAACTAATGCTCCTGCGGCTTTCATGGATATGATGAACCCAGTATTCAAGGAATATTTGGATGGCTTTGTTGTTGTCTTTATTGATGACATCCTTATATATTCCAAAAGTCGGAAGATCATGAGCACCATTTGAAGTCGGTACTCCAAAGGCTTCGTGAAAACCAACTATATGCCAAATTGAAGAAATGCGAAGTTCGCTTGAGGAAGTAGCATTTCTTGGGCACGTGGTGTCAAAACATGGAGTATCTGTTGATCCCGGCCAAGATTCAAGCAATACAAAGTTGGGAGCAACCGGTTTCATGATCAAGCACGTAGCTTTTGGGCTTAATGGTTATTATCGGAGATTCGTGGAAGGGTTTTCTCGAATCGCTACTCCATTAACTCAAAATTAACTCGAAAGGATACGAATTCGCTTCAGCGAAGAACGCGAGAAAAGTTTCCAAGAGCTTAAGAGGAGACTTATTTCTAAGACTGTTTCTAACAATACCATCCGGTCTGGATGGATTTGTTATCTACAACGATGCTTCGTGCAAAGGGTTAGGATGTGTTCTCATGCAACGTGGGAAAGTCATAGCCTATGCCTCGCGACAACTTAAAGAGTATGAGAGGAATTATCCTACTACGATCTCCAGAGTCAAGCAATAAATCGTTCGCTTAAAGATATGGAGGCACTATCTATATGGGGAGAAAGTGGAGATATATTCGCATCATAAAAGCCTTAAATATTTCTTCACTCAAAAAGAACTCAACACGCGCAAATGACGCCTGGCTTCGAGCTATTGAAAGACTACGACCACACTATTCAATACCACCCCGGTAAAGTCGAACGTGGTAATGACGATCGAGTAGAAGATCATATGCGGAACGAAAAGCGATGATGTCAAGTATACGACAGAGCCAACTTTAATAGAAAAAGTTAAGGTTGCTTTCGCAAGCCACCGAATCTTGAGCCGATGCGCATATGAAGAAGAAAGTACAAGAAGGAGCTATTCCTAAGTTTAGAATCGATGAAGAAAGGAATACTTGAGTCCACTCTAGACTTTGTGTTCCTAACGACTACGATTTGAAGTACAAGATTATGATGGAGGCAATACAATACACCATTTGCAATCCATCTCGAAGTACTAAATGTATCGTGATCTCTACATACATTTTGGTGGAATAATACGAAGAGAGAGATTGCAAAGTTTATCTCGATGTGTTTAACTTGGCTAACGGTAAAGGCGAAAGCATCTAGTACCTAAGGGTCCGGTTCAGCAACCACTTGAGATTCCTGAATGGAAGTGGGAACACATTACCATGGATTTCGTTACGGGTCTTCCTACACGGGCTTTCAAGGCATCAATGCTATTTGGGTTATTGTTGATAGATTAACCAAGTCTCGCTCATTTCTTGCCGATACGGAGACTTATTCACTTGAACGCTTCGCTAGTATGACGTAAATGAGATCGTGAGGTTGTAATGGCATGCCCGTATCCATAGTTTCGGATCGTGACCCAAGATTCACTTCAAGATTTTGGGTTAGCTTGCAAAAAGCTATGGGCACGGATTTGCGATTTAGTTCGGCATACCATCCCCAAACGGACTGACAATCGAGAGGACTATTCAAACTTTGAAGATTTATTAAGACTGTGGTCACAGACTTCAAGTGGCGCTGGGATAAGTATTTACCATTGGTGGAATTCTCCCACAACAACAACTTATTGTCGAGCAAGTAGGTGTGGCTCCATTCGAAGCATTATATGGACGAAAATGTCGCTCTCCAATATGTTGGGATGAGGTGGGTGAAGCAACATTGTTGGGACCCGAAGTTAAGACGCATTGATCACCGAAAAGATCCAAATAATTCGATTAACGATACAAACGGCTCAAGATCGGCTAAAAAGAGTTATGCGGATCTTCATCGAAAGGACGGAATTTAATGGGGATCATGTATTGTCAAGCGAGTTGCTTCCACGGAAGGGAGTTACAAGATTCGGGAAGAGAGGAAAGCTCAATCCACGTATTTATCGTCCATTTCAAATTCTCGACCGAGTAGGAAATGTAGCCTATAGACTTGCATTACCTCCAAGTATGTCTCGTGTTCATAATGTGTTTCATATCCGCATTTCAGTAAATATGTGAAAGACCGAACCACGCTATTGAAAGTTAGAACCGCATCGAGATAATGTCAAGACTTAACGTATGAGGAGGTAATTGCACAAGATCTTGGATAGAAGGAGCATGTCCCACGCAAGAAAGGTCATACCACAAGTTAAAGTTTTGTGGAGGAATCATGCTATAGAGGAAATGACACCGGGAATTGGAAAACGGAAATGAAAGCGAGGTATCCTCATCTTTTCAAAATTGCAGTACGACGCCAATTTCGAGGACTTAAATTTCATAAGAAGGGAGGTCAGAAGACTTTAATTTTTTTTAAATAAAAGGAATTTCTTTATTTATTATTTTGAAATAAGAAGGGTTGATTTGATTAATGTGGATAGTTATGGTTAAATATTTAAATATTTCAAAATAAGCAAGTTGGTTATAAAATATTCATTTTTGTTTGGGAATATTCTGTTTGGTCGTGGAATATTCATGACAGCTTCTGGGAATATTCGCATTTATATGCAGCAAATGTGTAGGGCCCCATAACGAAAGCGATCGATGAAGAAAAACGCACAAATATAAGTCAAGTTAAAAATAACTGCGTAGCTTGTTACAAGTAAGATCATTGAATATTCTCCGGTTAAAATACGATGAATAGCGCTGCGGTCGCACAAAGAAGATTACCAGACGCATGTACAAAGATTGTTGAATTATCGATCCTTACGTAAGAAGGCACTACTCAATAATTTTCACAAGAGTTACCGTTTCAATATTTTATTTTATTGATTCAATAATTGCCGCATTGATATTTTATATTATCATTGTTCAATAATTGTCTAACGCACATTATCTCCATTATCGCATCAATAATTCATATTATTTGAATAATATTATTAGATAAAGATTATTGGCAATGTCT
>CM035156.1:4402960-4455460 GCA_020205615.1 Panax quinquefolius
TGAGACAGTTTGGTCCATACCGGGTGTGGGCTATGTACTATTATTATTATCTACAAATGTTCTCTTATCAAATCTTAAAATCCATGCCATACACTTGGTTTTAAAATAAAATAAAATAAAAATAACCGTGCCTTAAAAACTCTAAAAAAGGGGAACTACTAATTTAGGATGGGAGAGTATATTTTAATGTAAAGAGAAAAGGTAATGAATGATTGATCCATCATTTATCCCTAGCACCCTAAATAGTAGAATAGTGATTCACCAGGTGAAACAGTTTCATTTTGTAAAGTACTTGTATATAGTACCACCTACCAACTAGTGAAGGCTTAATTGGCCCTTAGCATTCAATTATGGTAGTTACGTAGTTGTTCTGTATGCTCAGACATAGTTTTTAGACCCGAATCGGACCGGTGGTCGAACCGGAAAAAATCGGAACCGGTCAACCCTCTGGTCTAGTTTTAGACCAATTACCCAATTTTGTTCAAAAACCGTTCAAAATCGGAGAACCGGCGGTTGAACCGCCTAACCCATCGAACCGGTGACTGGTTCCGGTTCCCTATCTACTTTAGGAAGAAAAAAAGAAGCTTCAGCCGATTCTGCAGGTCTGCTCTTCGACTTCTTCTCCGTTGCGTTTCAAATTCATTATACATACCCAATAAGCCTTAACAAATAACAATATTTACGAATAATAATCACAAAACAATGGCAAAATTATATGTAGATCTGAGCCAAAACAAAAAAAATCAAAAAGAAAAGAAGAAATAATCTTTTTATGGTTGAGAATTGACAAGACCTATTTGAGACTGCAGTGGTTGGTGATTGTGCCGTCGCTGGCAGTTATTATGCTGTTGTAAGTACTTTCTCGCACCTCCATGGCTAGACACCCCTATCCTAGCGTCCGTTTCCAATTACCTTTTCCCCTTAGAATAGGTGGTTTTCCTCAATTCCTTTTTGTAAGCTATGGAACCATAAAAACATCGAAATCATGTCATGTTGAAACCGAAGAATTAAAATTATAGACTTTTTTTTGTTTTGCGATTCTTCATAGAAGTGGAAGAAGAGAGAGAAAACAGAAAAATCCTAGGGCAAATCCTTAATACCAAATGTGAAACACACAACCTGAATAAAATTGGGGCCCTTTCAAGTTTCAATTACTCGTATTATTCTCTTTTTAATCTGGAGGCCCAAACAATCAGTCTATAGCCTCCTATATTACTAAACAATAAACACCATACAGCCCAATCCATTAATTATAGTCCAAATTTTCCAAATTGGCAAAAGCATATTCCCTTTATGTTCATTTATATTATTTGATTTAGTATCTTTCTATTCATATACATTTGGTTTTTATTTGAATTGTATAAAGTAAATATTCTATAAATAAGTTTAGTTTTTTGTGTAGATAAATGGATTAATTTTATATATTTACTAAATATTATATATTATATATAATATATAATAATGATTAATGTATTTAATTATTTTTTTTTTTTTTATATATTAATGACGTCACTGGGTCAATAACGGTTCGACCAATGATTGGACCATTGACTCATCCACCCGGTACCTTTTTTCGATTCGATGAACGGTCCGGGTTTGAAAACATTGTGCTCAGATATGATTATTAGCTGATAGATGGTTGCCTGGTGAAAATGTTGAGGTGTAACAAATGTGAGATGCCGTATTAAAGGAGAGTAGGCTTCTTAAGGATGCATGGAATTTTTTTTCTGATTGTTATTCCTGTACTGACCTTGTAGTACATGACAGTAATTTTGCCTCATTCATATTGAAACGGGTATAGAAATTTTATTGAGGGAGCTCTTAAATTACCTCATTCATATTGACACAGGTATAGAAATCTTATTGAGAGAGCTCTACAAGCAAGACTTGTCTATGGGAGCCCTCACATGAACAGAGCTGTTAGTTTTGAATACATGAATCGACAGTTGGTGTGGAATGAATTCTCTGTAAGTTTTATTTCTTATTTTCCTTTATAGCAGTAAATTGTTGGGGCCAGTTAATGGGCTTGAGTTGCAGATCTATAGGCCATCTTATTTCGTTACTGAAGTAGTTAAGATTGATGGAAAAGTTGGTCTCTTCACTATAGCCTAAACTTTGTAATTCAATGGTCGATTAAAAGAACACTCTTGAACTTGCATCTTGGTCCAACTTCTGCTTATGGTCCTAATTTTTCATTTCTTCAATAATCTTAGTAGTGTATTATTCTTATGCATAATATTGAATGGTCTATCATCTAATTGGTGAAAGAAATTTCCTTTTCCCAGCGTTATTCACATTATTTATCAATATGTTAGTACATTAATTGATATGTTGGTGCTCCAAGTAACTGTGCATTAAGGAGTGTGAACCCTAGGTATGTGTTGCATTGCATGCTTTCCTACTTTCTTGATAGAACTGTATTCTTAACTGTGTTGTTGATGTGCAGGAAATGTTGTTGTTGCTTCTTCCTCTTCTCAATTCATCATCCATCAAGAACTCTCTTCTTCCATTCGCCAAGGATAAATCTTCAACCTCTGGAGAGAATGAAACTTTATGCCCTATCTGTTTGGCCAATCCAACCATACCCTTTTTAGCTCTTCCTTGTCAGCACAGGTACCGGAGTCTTTTGACTTGATGACTTTATATTGGATGCTCAGTTCAGTCCCAAAGGGTTAGACCAAGCAATATCATAATTTTCATGTTGCCTAGTCCATAATAAGGACTGTTTCATGCTAAACAGTTCTACCATTTGGATATCATTTGCATTTTGAAGTTACTTGACAGGACAGTATGAAATTTGTTTATTGTATAATTTCAATTGCCAAAAGAATGGTTAAAATTTTAATTCATTCTAACTGCTTTCTCCATTTGCTCCAGTGGTATGCATTAAGACTGTTTCAGCCTTTGATGCACTCAAACCAGTCTGTTTGTACGTTTTCTAAAAATTCATTCTGGTTATAAATTACTTCCGTGTAAAATTGATGTAATTTTAATACTCTTGGCAGGTACTGTTACTACTGTCTTGGAACACGTTGCTCTGCAGCTCCATCATTCCGGTGGTCCAGATGCAATGAACCAGTTATTGCTATGCAAAGGCATGGTGGTTCAGTAGACATTGTTACTCAAAAACAATGATATTTCCAAAAAAGGAGGTTGATATCATCAAACAAAAAACAAAGGCAATTACAATCACAAAGACGTATAGAAAGAGCCTGAAGGTAGCATTACTATTTGATCAAGGAATCGGAAAAAGCATTCATTCTTTATAATTTTATATATTTCCAAGGTGGTGGTTATATCATTTTCTTGTTTGTATAACTTGTGGATTTTCCTTTTCCATTTTAATTGTTTTATCAGCTCTTACGAAGTCAAAGTTGATTTCTTTACAAAATTATTAATAATAAAAGTGTAAAGAAGAAAGTAGCTCTCTTTTTAGCCCAGTGTTTCAAATGGTCCATCTTTACTTGGATGCAAGCCTGCTGTGAAATTGAAGTAGGGCAAGGGCAAGCAGTGTCTTCAGAAGCTGCCTGTGATACTAGAGTGAAAAAATATTTGCCAATGAAAGTAATTTTCCATTTAGATTGACTTATGAGTATGATTAGAAGGTGTGGTAATTTCCACTCGCAAGTACGTTCTTGTGTTTTGGAACTGTTTATTTCAGTGGATGCGTGTTCTAATAACAACTGAATTGTTTTAAGCACCCACACAATGACATTGTATTTTTTTCTTTGCCCCAGCTGCTAATTATGAAAGGTATAGTTGGGAGAAGTGAGTTTGGCACTATCTTGTGTCTCGTCCAACCCGTAGTAGTACTTGGTGGTTCAATTTTACATAACATTATGCACTTCTTAATGATGAAGGTGGGCATTGTGCAATGAAATCAACTCAAAATTACTATACTAGTATTTTATTTATTTATTGTACTACTTGTTTTCCTCTCATTGATGGCATTTTCCCCTGTTTTATTTATGTATGAGTGTCAATATTTTATTGATTAATTGATTAATTTACTCAAAAATAAATTTTATGCTAACCACTTCCTTTATGGATGGAGCATAACTTTTTTGCATTCATATAATGGAAGCCAAAAGATGCAAGAAGTTGCAGCTCTCTGCGTTGGGATAGGATTTGAACTACTACTCAACTCAAATGATGAGAATGTCCGTTGGACACATTTTTGTTGTTTAGTTTATAATATTAATTATTATTTTAATTAAATTTAAAAATAAATTCTCAACAATTTGGAAGTTTTTTTATGATTTATCGGACATGTTCAGTCCCTAGAGGGGGAGATATTTGGGTGACGGTCGTCTTTTATCCAGAAGAAGTAAACTAAGTAGTAGTACAGTGGAGTATATGGTTTGATGATTGGCTTAGGGATTAGAGCTCCAAAATGAGTGATTTCTATTCAAAACGTTAAATTTATACTCGAATTCGAATTATATTTGAAAAATTTTATTTAATTCGACTCGATTTGAATATTTATTACTTGAATTTAATCCGATTAGGATTAAATTATATTCAAACAACTTGCGACTTTCAAATTCAAACTTGAATTCGAGACTTCAGATAATAATTAGTATCATCATTCGACCCTCAAAGTATTCATATTGCTTTTGAAAATTTGGTTTGATCGTATTTATATACGGGTTGATTTTATTAAAAAATTAAAGTACTTCTAAATACAATTAACTCTAAATTAAAATATTTTAAGTACAATTAGTCTCATATTAAAATAATTTTAAATATTTTTCGCTTCCATAATTTTTTCCCTTCAGCACAACTACCTCGCAACATGAAGTTATAGATAGTATACAAAATATACTACCTATATCTTACAAGATTTTTCTTTTAATATATTTTTCTTTTTTGAGTAACAACATTTGCCATTTTACTATAAATAATTATGCTTAAATGTGAGAAAAATAATTAATATAAGTTTTAATACTTTTTTTATATGAATAATAAGATTCGCTTTTGTTATAATAAGTTTGTTTTATGGAATTTTAATATTTGGAAAAATAATTATAATTTAATTGCATTAGTTTGCAATTTTTATGGGTATTAAAATTTTATTTTTAATTACAAAAATATATTTTGATATATATCACGTAAGTTTTAATCTTTGAGAAATTTAATTAGCAAAAAATTGTATGACTTTATTTTCCTAAAAAAATAAATATTTATTATTTCTTGACATTTATGTTATTTATTGCACAAGTTCATAATTTAATTAATTAGATCAAGTAAAGTAAAGATTATAATAAACAAATTTATATTTAGTGGAGAAATCAAATATTATAAGTTGAAGGGTGTATTAGACATTATATTAAAAATATTTTTAGATATTAATCGGTCAACCACACTCTAGTGATAGTGAATATTAGATATTGTAGATTAAAGAGGTACTTATTGTTATTTGAAAAATTAAAGAAGTGGTGGGTACAGGAGATCAGTTGGAGCCTTGTTTTTTCGTTTTTTGTGGGTC
The DNA here is from genome assembly GCA_020205615.1 of Panax quinquefolius. Taxonomy (NCBI): domain Eukaryota; kingdom Viridiplantae; phylum Streptophyta; class Magnoliopsida; order Apiales; family Araliaceae; genus Panax; species Panax quinquefolius. The sequence goes on from CM035156.1 coordinate 4,408,449, forward strand.
TGAGAATGTTGTGTTTGGTTGATTATTTGTTGGGCAGGGAGGGACTAGGGAGTGAGGAGTTTCTCATATTCAATTTTTGTTCTTTGATTTGCTGTTAATGAAAGATTATCGGGGTGGGTTGTTGATTGATTTTTTGGGAGAATTTAATGTTCCGAGATTATTAGTCGTCCAGTCCAGTATATATTTTGAACTGCATGCATGGGAGCTCATTGAGACTTTGTTTAAAATGAAATATATAGGAGTAGTAAACTTACAAGCAATGAATGAATAATGTTGGAGTTGCGACCCCAACATCACATCCCACAACTCCAATCGGTACTCAAGCTAGCTCTCCTTCCTTGCCCATTAACTACATGCTTACTACGGATTTTGACCCATACTCTGTGGGCACACGCTCCTATTAGCCACCGGCTTTATGGGAACTGCTACTATTACACTTGTACTCGACGAATAATGTATTATATATGTGGAATATATATATGCTACTTGTATGATTTCCTTTGATAATGAATAATGTATTGAAAAGGTATGGTAGTACCTATCAAATCTCCAGCAGTTCTGATCCAAAATTTTATGAGCAATTTGTTTACGACCATATCTATCTAGTTATGTACCATCACACTATATTATTGATTATACTATACTTATACCATACACGCAATTCTGAACTTATATCAAGGGAAGGGGTGGGGTGGGGTGGGGTGGATTTGAGAATATACAAATATATTTAAAAGTTTGAAATGAAGGGAAATATTTTACTACATTTATTTACCATGTCAGTATGTCAGTGCGAGTCTGTGACGTGCTAGCGTACAAGTCTTGTGTAAGGAATACATATTTTCGAACTGAGGGATTCATGGGCTTCCCCGCCTAATAAAAGCCCAAAATCAAGGGATGTTTGGATCAGTGATATGGTAGCAGTAGTAGACTATTAAAAATCAAATACTAAGAAATAATATATAATAATAATAATAATACGTTAGACTAGTACATTGATAGGAAGAGATGTAGCAATTAATTAGGCAATTGTAAGAAATTTGCACGTAAAATGTTTCCGTGTGGAGATGGCCAAACCCTACTACTCCATATGTGGATGGGATAGGATAGATATGTCAGTCTCTGTCTGTCAACTGTGGAGGCCTCTCAAATTTCTGACAGATTAGGTTTCCATCCATTCAAAAGTTTAGAGAGCAAGGAGCCTGAAGAAAAAAAGAATTTCCATATTTGTTACTGGCGGTAAATATTTTAGAGAATCAACCCGGCCAAATGTTATTCTCAACTTTCAACCAATTAATTATATATAGATATGTAATATGTATTTTACTTGGTTAATTATATATATAGCAAATTTGATTTAATTTATTGATTTACGGCCTAATGGCTAATACCAGTAGACCGAGAGAGGGTAGACCAGTCCCCATAACTAGCTAATTCTCAGAGCTTTAATATTATTTACTTTTATACTTGTTTCTTTTTAGAGAGAATATGAGAGATCTAAAACTAAAAGGTTGAGTAATAATTACTATAAGAAATATAATTAGTTTAAAAGATATGTAATGAGTTGTAGCATTTCCTCCATCATGTGGTGCGCGCCAGTTGCCACCCCTCGGTATCAAATGATGTAATTAATTATTTAGTTAAAAGAAATGATGTATGATATTGATACGATACCCCACAAAAAATTGACAAAATATCTCTCTCTCTCTCTCTCTCTCTCTCTCTATATATATATATATATATATATATATATATATAACAAGGGTTTAGGGCCATTGTTCTTTTCTGCACATGGTTGGTTAGACAGAAAGAAGCTCTTTACCAACAAGAAGAAGAAGAAGAAGTGCCCATACCCCCATGTTAGAGAAAAAGAAATAGAAACGGCAGTATTTTGTATTAGGAAAACGAATGGCGTGTGTTGATAATAATAATAAAAAGAGTCAAATTTTTTATAAATATTTTAAGGTTAATTTATGAAAATTTAAAATTGAATTTGATTAATACAATTGTAACTTATATATAAAAGAATTATTTATATATTTAAAATTTAAATGAATTGTGCTTATTATGAATATTAAAATTTAAAGATTTTTTCAAAGTAAATTTCAAAAGTCAAAATAACCTTTTTGTTATTCCATATAATCAATCTAACGTTTGATTTTGACACTTTCAATCGAGCCTAGCGAAATGTTTTCTTTTCTCCCAATTTGAAACCTAAAAACAATGGAGTCACCATCAACTTTGTGGCGCTTTTATCCAAGTAATTAACGAACTAACTAACTAACTAATTATATGGTGTTTGATTATACTACTAGTACTGCATCGATCTGCATGTTGAAGTAGATTACTAGTGGAGAAGTATTAATTAGCTTTAGCTTATTCACAACTGAATATGATTACGTTACGTCCTTTGGTAGCTAGCTAGATCGATCTTTCCAATCGGTCTAACCTAACCTAACCTACACGGGCATGCACGGCACCCACTGAAATTCAAATACTATTACTCCACTATATATTATTGTGTTCATTTTTAAAGTCCAGGCCGGAGCTGGACTGGACCCAAGGAGGTCGCCGCTTGAATGGGAAAGAAAAACTTAAACCACATCAACATGGCGACAAAAATGCTTTACCAAATTGTCCCACTCCTTCACTATTAATATTGTCTCCTATTTCTATTTAAAATATATATATCTATCTATACAAAACACAAGTAATTTTAAAAAAATTCAATCTCCCGCTCAACCTATTAAAAGATCGGGACCATACAAAACTTTGGATAAATCTAACCATTCGTTACTAAGGTTAACAAAACACGGGGGAAAAAAACCAACACTTCATTACTAATGTTAACAAAACACGGATGCAACCCAGAAGCAATTCAAATTCAAAGTTCTTATTCCTCTTCTTCCTCGACCCAGATCAGAAGCAATTCAAAGTTCCTCTTCCTCTTCTTCCTCAACCCAGATGCAATCTAAACCCTTTTCAATCTAAACCACAACCCATAGGTCTCGACGACGACAACAGCGACCCTTTTCAATCTAAACCTCAACCCATAGGTTTCAATCTAAATCTAAACCCTTTTCAATCTCGACCCACTGCCATCGGCGATGAATCTCAACGTACGCAACATCGGCGAAGAAACCCCCACGGTCCCGAAGAAACGGGCGGAAACATGGGTACAAGAAGAGACCCAAACTCTCATCAGCCTCCGCCAGAAAATCGACACTCTCTTCAATACTTCAAAATCCAACAAGCTCATGTGGGACCAGATTTCAGCCAAAATGAGGGAAAAAATGGTTCAATCATTTCACCGACTATGTGCACTTCGACAAGTGGAGGAATTTGTTGAAGGAGTTCAAAAAGTCTAGAAGCAATTTCAAAGCATTGATCCCAAGAGTTTGTCTCCTGCCTTGCAATTCTCTGATAAAGGTATAACCTATGGGTCTTTCTTTTTGTTCAGATATTGGTGTTTTCATTTGTATTCTAGGCTCTCTGAGTGATTTGTGGTGATTGTTTCAAATTGTGAATTTCTTAAGATTATAAAGGTTTAAGGATCTCCTGCCTTACGATTTGTGAATTATATTAAAAATAAAAATATATACTACTTTTCTAATTAATCTATTTTAAAATAAAGAAAACAATTTTATTGGTTGACATGATAATTTTGCAACCTTGATTTTGATGAGGTCATTAGTAATAAGGAATGCCCAAATATGTAGTTGAACAACTGAAGTAGGGAATATGAAATATTACTGTACACGGTAATAATATTACATTTGTTGAACGAAAGCATTGATTAATAATATAGATGTCAGTAGAGAGGAAGCAACAATTTCAATTTCTCGAGCATGTCAAATAATCGAAATCCGGTTTAGGGATGTAGAAGTAACGTGTGTATATCATCTTCATAGATTACGATTTCTTTGAAATAAGTATGTATAGTAAACATGTTTACTAACTTAGCTATGTTGGTAACATACCCTCTCTTTTCATTTCAAGCCTTGGTATGTTGAAGTTTAGATACTTTTCTACTCCACTTAATTTGTTCTGCAATACAAAATGATGGAAAAACATGTAGGCATGCTAAGGTTTTATCATACATACATGTCCTTTTATTATATTGGGGGTGGGACACCTGACTTTGTGCTAATAGATAGTTTATTATGCCTATGACCTCAGGAAGTGATAGTTATATATTGTATGCGAGTGTTCAACTAATTCCTCACTCACTCTGTTAGAAAAAAGAAAAGCAGAGCTTATCATTCATTCCCTCACCACTCACTCTGTTAAAAGCGTATGAGGAGCCAAGTCTCTTAAAAACAATATATGTTTGTAAGACCAAAATTTTTAAATAAAAGGAATTTCCTTTATTTTGAAATAGTAAAGGGTTGATTTGATTAATGTGGATAGTTAAGGGTTAAATACGCAAATATTTCAAAATAAGCAAGTGGTTATAAAATATTCATTGTTGTTGGGAATATTCGTTTGGTCGTGGAATATTAAATTCTTGTCGGGGAATATTAAATGCGACGAGTGGCAGCCCATGTGGGCCCCATAACTGAAAGCGATTGGATAAAAGAAGCGACAAATATAAGTTGTTTTTAAATAACGGCGTAGTTGTTGCCCTTTGTTGGAATACAAATTGGTTAAAACACACTAATCTGGCGTTGTTGAGAAGATAGCCCAGTATTGCACCAATTATTGATTCTTACGTAGAAAGGCACTACTCAATAATGGTTATGAGAATTCTTTACATTATTTTATTGAGTTAATAATTCTTTGCGTTGATATTTTATATTCTTTGTTGTTTGATAATTGTCATTACACAAAGATCTTTCATTATCGAAGCAATAATTCATATTATCTGAATAATATTATTAGATAACATTATTGGCAATGTCTAGAAAGTTACATCTAAGGAGAGGTTTGGTCATCTAATTGCGGCGCCACAAGATGAAGAAATTCTTATTGGAAAGCCCTCTTTCTGAGGAGCTGCTGGTTGTCAATATTGTGATTACGTAATATTATTTGTGAATAATTAATTATTGATTTATATGATGAGGAAAATATTGATTTTATGTGGATATAGATGGAGAAAATTTTAAAATGACAATTGTTGAAAATTAATATTTTATCTTTTTCTGATAAAATAATTCATTTAAATATATTATTTTAATAATATATTAACGGTGATATTTTTACAATGAATGTGGGATATATGAGTATATGAGGAGGAAGAGTATTTTTGTGGCATTAAATGTTTAACACATGTTTTGTGTGTTGGTGGACACAATTATTGACCGAAATTTGATTATAGCCTGTAAAATCGCCCGTTTGTGGATTTCGGTTAATTTTTGTTTGGAATTTGGAAAAACTTTCTTCTGCAAAGTTGTAGAGAATTGAATTTCCTATAAAAACTCGCGAGATTCGAATTTTCTGATGAAAGGGCTATTTATTATGAATTATTGAAGTTCCAAGTTCAAAATAATTGATTTTGGGAGTTTAAATTATTTTGTTAAGAAAAACGTTTTTGTATTTTTTGGACATCATTAACATGTGTGGCTGGTGTTTTGACCAAAAGGTGGGCTAAGGAAAATTTGTATAATTATATTAATATTATATTAAATTTTCGCGCTTTGTGTTCTAAGCATTTTCCTATAAATAGGGTCTTTGGGTTAAATTGAAAATCACACCGTAAACTGAAGTTTTCTCTATTTCTCTCGATATTTTGAGCGTATTCTTGTGAGTATTTTGAGTATACTTTGAGTATTGCTAGGCGGTCTGCAAGTTCCTTCAAACCTTATACCCTTGATTCTAGCTAGAAGTCTTCGATCTTCGAGGTAAGGGATATTATTTTTTTGTAATGATATTATTTCTTCAATATCATTATCTTTGAAATGTTGATCCGAAGTTTTTATCAAATTTGGAACTTTTTCATGTCGGGTTACTATTCACGAGTTCTTATTCATGAGTTACTATTCACGATTCTTATTCATGATTTCTTATTCACGAGTTCTTATTCACGAAAGTACTATTCATGAAGCGTGAAGATGTTTTGTGGAATTTCTATCTTTTGGTGCAAGAGTTACTATTCACGATATCGGAAGACTATTCACGTATCTGACTATTCACGATGTCTACAGTCTTATTCAATCGAAAAATAAAATTTCTTCTTTTGTCCAAAATATCTATTACGGATACTAGCTACGATTGTATCCATGTTTTGAGCATTCTTGAATTTTACACCACTATGATTATTTTTGAGGTATTTTGGACGTGGATAAAACCAATCGAATCCTTAATCCTTAATCCTTGTCATTTTGTTTCTTTGGATTCGTTCTTTTAAAAAATATTTTCATCATCCTCGGTCTTAAATGATGATATTATGGAATATCTTTGGCTTTGTAGTGGCAAAGATGAATGATTTCTTAAGAATATCTTTGCCTGTAGTGCAAAGATGAATGATTCAGAAGAATATCTTTGGCTGTAGTCTGAAGATGAGCAGTGTTTAAATGAACATGATCGATCGATGAATATCTTTGGCTGTAAAGGCAAAGATGAGCAGTGTTGAGATGAACATGGTCGATTGATGAATATCTTTTGGCAGTGGTGAAAAGATGAATATTTGATTTGAGATGAATATTGATTGATGTTACGAGGATAAAATATTAATGATGGACCGTTAAATTCATAGATTATAGTAGAATTCATTCTCTACGTAACTCTTCTATGAATTATTATTTCACGCGAATATTGATCCGAAACTTGTTGTCTATTGTATTCTATCAGATTTTCCTTGTTGAAGACTAACGATAATTTGTTGTATATTATCTTAGTCATAATATTCTTTTCTTGGGCTAGTTGAGCTCACCCTTTTCCTTGTTGTTCCATTTTTCTTCTCGGGAGGCGAGAATGTAGCGAGTACTTAGTCGGGGTATGGAATGAAGATTCTAGAGAGAGTTGTTTAGTAGTCCTCACCATTTTGTAAAATAATGAATCAATAATGTGATGAGGATTTATTTGAGTATAGATATTATCTAGAAGATAATATTTGTATTCAAAAACTCAGCTTTCTTGTTGTAATAATAAAGTTGTAGTTGTTTACATACCATGTATTTTGCGCACTCGAGAATGGGTGTTGTGTATACCTATTTTGGGGGCGCCACATATGTGATATATGTAGAATCAAAAAAGAATAAGAAAATAACTACTTATCCCCCTCCCCAAAAAAGAGAGATAATAATAATAATAATAATAATAATAATAATAATAATAATAATAATAATAATAATAATAATAATAATAATAATAATAATAATAATAGTCTTTGAAGGACATGAAAGTCACACAACAATGGTCGGATTTCAAGGTTGAATAACTGAACCAAGATAAATCTCATTCTCGCCAAACAAAACTATCTTTGAAAAGTAAAAATTCAATACGCATAACCCAACCTCTCCGCTCCCTCAATATATTGACAATTTCGCTCCCTCAGTAAAACTCACCAAACATAATGAGCAATCATGTTCCATTTAGAACAGCTTTGCTTCGGAACTCTGACCAAAAAACCTCACGATGAAGTTATAAGCTAAAGTTATAACTGACTCAACCTCACGATGAAGTTATAAGCAAAAGTTCCGGGATTTCTATGAGCTTATAAGCACACATGGGGATTTCTACACCGACCATCACTCTCAGAGTCCTAGAAACTATGTGTGACGCCTCAAAATTAGGTATCGCCACCCATCTTGGGTCGCCACTTACATGGTACATAAATTCAAATACAACTTACTAATATAACTCATTGTATAATACGACATAAAGCGTGAGTTTGAATACAAATATTATCTACTAGATATTATACAAACTCAAAAGGAGTCCTCATTACAACTATTATCACACTATTTCACAGAATAGTGAGGACTACTAATGCTATCCTCTCGGACCATTACTGCTCCTCGACTCCGTCCCAAACTATGTTCTCATTTCACGAAGAGAAACGGTGAAAGAAAGGTGAGCTCAACTAGCCCAAGAAGAAATATTATGACTAAGATAATGCGTAATAAATTATCATTAGCCTTCAACAAAGTGTTAAACCGATAAAATACAATAGACAACCGGTTTAATCTGCAATGAATAAGCAATCCATTAAAAGAGTCAAGTAGAGAATAAAGTCTACTATCTTTTAGGTTTTAAAGGTTTTCATCAATTTTATCATTTGAGACTCAAATTTTAATAAATAAACCACCACATCTAATCATCCCCGTACTCACCTGGCCAAGGATTTTCATCAAGTTATCAATGGTCATGACTATACCGAATCACCCCCGGTCATAATCATACCAAAAACTATCCCATCGCATTACATTACAGCCAATCGAGAACTTTTGTCACATCATTTATATCAAGTCATGATTATTATACCGATTGATCCTGGTCATAATCATACTAAGTTCATCTACGCACGTAAGCCAAAGATAACATAATATAACATGAGGATGATGACAATGACATAATAATTCAATAAAACAAATTCAAGAATTATTTAATCCATGAATTATTAACGCCCAAATTGTCAACATAATACGGTTTCAGAGAGTAAAATTCAAGAATGATCGGAAGAATATTTTCATGAGAAGATTTGGATGAAACGCAAATATCAAGGATATTCTACTAATTTCATGGAGTATAAGTCAAAGTTTTAACCAACCGAGTATAATAAAGAATGGAATAACAAAAGAAATCACCACGCACGCACTTGCGACAGACAAAGTTATTCCAATGTAATAATAATAACGGAACAAAGTCGTGAAATTCACACGCAATGGGATGTTCCAATGTAATAATAAAGATGGAACGGCATCCTGTAAAAACACGGATAGGATATTCCAACAGAATGATAAAGATTTTAACCAGTCCGGTGTAAAACACATGCATGTGATGTTCCAGCGGAAGTATAATAAAAGCGGAACCAGTCCTGTAAAACACATGCATGAGCGGATGTTCCAATGTAATAATAGAAGAATGTCACCAAGTATAGGTAAATGGCGATACAAAGTTATTCCAGCGTAATAATAAGCAATGGAATAACATAAGGATTTCACCAAGTATAGGGTACAGCCGCGTATAAAAGTTATGTATAGGTATGCCACTTTTACAAAAGTTATTCCAATGAATAATAATGAATGGAATAATGAAGTTCTCTTCAAGAAGAAAGAATAACACCCTCACCGTAAAAGAACCTGAATATAGAAGTAGTGAAGTAGCAGAATACTCTTCTTCTTTCTATTTTTCTCTATAGCTTCTCTCTATAATTTTCTCTCTAGAGTTTCAATGAATTCGTAAAGAAAATAATGAAGGAATGAGCTTCTATTTATAGGAAAATGAAATGCATAAGAATTAATCCACGAACGGTCCAGATTGATTTACTTTTTAATCGACGGTCCATATTTAAAGAAAATCTTTTAAATAAAATATAATATATTCTATTTATATAAAAACATTTACTATGCAAACACTATGCAATACTATGCAAAAACACTACGAAAACACTACGCAACACTATGCATAATAAAATATAATATATTCTATTTATGTAATAACTTTAATAAAAGTATTCTATTTTATATAAAAAGATGTTTCATTTTATTACGTTAATAATACGAATAAAACAAAACGTCATTATCATTATAATAATTCATATTATTAATCGACAATAATGGAATCAAACCGAGTGACTTCTCACATAAGCATCAATAATCAATACGGTGCAGTAAACTATGCAACCACAATTTATTATCGTGATTTTTTACTACCGAGTAGTTCAACAAGAACCACGGTAAAACTTCCGCCGTTATTTCAATAAAATATTTTTGTCGTTTTCTCAATCCGATAATTAATTTGCTAGGTCCACCAATGATTGAGTAGTTGTCTGAATAATATTCCCCGCTAAACCTAATATTCCCCGACCAATCGAATATAATATAACCACTGTGATACTTTGCAAAATTTATAAATACTACCCACAACTATAATATTATCTCAAATTCACACCATAATATTAAAAATTATTTCGACCAAATTTAAATCTTTATTAATAAAATCTAGGGTCTCACACTATGAATGTGAATGTTGATTCACTATTCTGAGCCGAGTGTAAAAGTGCTTTATGCATATCAGATGTCTTTATGCTTAAGATTCTAAAAGGTTATTCTAGGTGGATTTCTTATTTGATAGAAGATTTTATTGACTTTTTATGCCAAGGCATTAAATAAGTGTGAAAAGGATATTTTCACAAGATTTGAACTCTTGTCGAACACTATGACCAAGCTTGGTCAAGAGAGAAACGATTTCATTGGTGAAACTTTTGTTGTTACCAAGTCATGCGAATTTCTCCGAATGAAATTGTAGAGATTTATGCTTGAATTCTTCTTTATGAGTCTTCTTAATTCCGGCATTTGTGCTTGAATTCTTCTTTACCCATACTTGCCAACCAAGACTGTCAATACTCTGTTTGTATTCTGCAGAACTCAATTGAAACTGGGTATGTTGAATGTTTTCATCTCTCTTAAAATGGGACATGATTTGTGAAGTCAATTTGTTCACTCTTAAAACATTAACGTAAAAGTAGTATCGCAGATTATATGTATACTAAGCAAGTGTTTTGACAAAAATTATGATATTGGGTTATTTTGCAATCAGTAGCAATCTTTGTTTTATGTTGTGGTTATTAAGATTTCAAAAAAAAAATGTTGTAGATGCCATTCTAACCCATGATTTTAGCTCTTCTTGGGGGTTTCATTTCTTTTCTTTTGGTTGATGAATTTATTGAATGATGCTTAAAATGGTTTAAATGTTTTTTGTGAGAAATTAAGTGTAGAACTAATTATGGATTTGAAGATGTTTTCTGAGGTAAATGACAACACTGAAATAGTAGGAAAAAGGGAAAAGATTGGAAAAACTAAGTACTCTTACTTTCCAAATCTTTGGGATAGATCTGGCCATCCAATAGATAACTTAGCTTCACTAATACTCTTATTTTCCAAAACCGAAGCATACTAAGCGAGAAAGAGAGCCCGGTGGGAACCGTAGCATACTAAGTGAAATATATAGATAGATTTGTTATTCTTGATATAAGGTAGTTCGTATGAAGTATGGGACAAAAGTATTGGGCCCTTGAGGTATAAAGCATAAACTTAAGAAATAAACATATGACTTTATGATATAATGTACTTTAGGGGTTGATCATAGCCTCATAAAAGAAAATACATAATGGTAAAATAAATTGATTGGGCATAGCCTCATGGAGTTGATAGTCTATGTGTGTGTTGTGTGATTATACTTGCAGGTGACTTATTTAACACATTATTCTTAGTGGTATACATGTAGTTGCACGTAACTGGTGATTTTTAACAAATTGTATACGTGTAGCTCAACTTTGGACTAATTAAGGTAAATACATATCCATATACAAAGGCAAGTACAATGCTCCCCTTACTTTCTCAACTGAAAAATCTAATACAAAAAATTATATTTTAAATCAGTTTTAGTTATGAGCACATGTGTTTATCCAATAAATTTAGTTATATATCAATCCAAATGTCCAAAGAAAATAAAAAAAGAAAGAAACTAAACACAACTTAAACAGAACGAAGAATGAATAATTTAGTATGGGAATGCAAATAGTGGCATGATGAATAAATATCTGGTAATCTTGGGTTCTTCTGTAGGCTACGGATGAATAATGAAGGGTAAAAAATGATTTACACTGTTAATTATTAGGAAAACACTGAAAATTCAGATCTTATTGTTCGTGCTCACAACTGACTATAGTAAAATAATAATGGTAGTAGTAATAGTAGTAGTATATAATAATAATAATAATAATAATAATAATAATAATAATAATAATAATAATAATAATAAGTAAGATGTGAAACAATTATGAAGTCATTTGCTTTATAGTAAAATAATAATGGTAGTAATAATAGTAGTAGTAGATATATATAATAATAATAATAATAAATAATAATAATAATAATAATAATAATAAGTAAGATGTGAAACAATTATGAAGTCATTTGCTTTATAGTAAAATAATAATGGTAGTAGTAATAGTAGTAATAGATATATAATAATAATAATAATAAGTAAGATGTGAAACAATTATGAAGTCATTTACTTTATTAAAAGTTACCTTCACTTTTCTTAATTAAATGTTTAGTTTGTCGAATAAGAGTCCTGCTGCACGTGTTATTCCATAAAGCTTTGATGTATTAATTGAGGTTCATCTACGCATGGCGCAATGATAGTAAAGTGGCCAGGTCCAACAAATGTACATAAATGATCTAATAGAACCACTCTCAACTTTGATGTTATTATTACATCACAACATGAGAGAAATTAATTGATTTGACTGCTACGTTCTCTCCGATTCATCAGCTCAAGTGCTCAACTGTAGGGCTTTTCTTTTTTGCTTTTCTCCTTTCCATTCTGGTAATTAGTTCACCTTAATTTCTCAATTTTGATATGTTCTCTTTCAGTTGCATATGAATTGTATACACACATACACACACACATATATATATGTTCAGATTCAAAGTTGAGGATTGTGTATGCTTTCCTTCTTAGAGTTTTCCCCGCTTTTAAGCTATTCTGTATCAAATCTTTGTTGAGTTTTGTGTTCCAGTTGTAAGTTTCCCGATTATGGTAATGTTTGGTTAAAAATTATTATTTTTATTATTATAGTATAAAATTGGGTCCAAATTTTGTAGTGTAATATCCTTTTAAATTAAAGTTGAGCTATTGCATAAGTACTTGATAAGTTTAATATCTAATACTCCTACATATTAAGTAACCGTACTTATTAGTTGTTATTACTACCTCCCTTTGAAATGACAATTGTACCCTTTATTAGAAAATTAACTTCTTTCCATGACACATTTATTATATTTTAAACAATCATTTAACCTTCTTTTTAAAACAATCAATTCGTGAGTTAAATATTGTGAATTATTATTGTTTTGAATGTGAAATATTGTTTTTAGTTGTGATAGATTTAATTAGTAATAAGAATATTCTTTCATCATTTGAATTTGATGCGTTCACACTAATACATTTTTTCAATAAATGAATATGAATCATGACGCGTCTCCCCCGCCCACGAGACCACCTTTCATGACGCCCCAAAATTAGGTATACGTCACCCATCTTGGGTCGCCACTTACATGGTACATAAATTCAAATACAACTTACTAATATAACTGTAAGTGTACAATACTTACATAAACCGTGAGTTTGAATACAAATTTTGTCTACTAGATATTATACAAACTCAAAAGGAGTCCTCATTATTAACTATTATCACACTATTTCACAAAATAGTGAGGACTACTAATGCTATCCTCCGGACCATTACTCGTTCCCCGACTCGTCCCGCCTATGTTCTCATTTCAAGAGAATAACGGTGAAAGAAAGGGTGAGCTCAACTAGCCCAAGAAGAAATATTATGACTAAGATAATGCAGAATAAATTATCATTAGCCTTCAATGAGTGTTAAACCGATAAAATACAATAGACAACAAGTTTAACTGCAGCAATGAATAAGAATCCATTAATGTAGTCAAGTAGAGAATAAAGTCTACTATCTTTTAGGTTTTAAAGGTTTTCATCAATTTTTATCACCGAGACTCACTTTTAAAAATAAACCACCACATCTAATCATCCCCGCACTACCTGGCCAAGGATTTTCATCAAGTTATCAATGGTCATGACTATACCGAATCACCCCACGGTCATAATCATACCAAAACTATCCATCATCGCATTCTGTGCCACTAAGGACTTTTGTCACATCATTTATATCAAGTCATGATTATACCGAATGATCCTCGGTCATAATCATACTAAGTTCATCTATGCACGTAAAGCCAAAAGATAACATAATATAACATGAGGATGATGACAATGACATAGTAATTCAATAAAACAAGTTCAAGAATTATTTAATCCATGAATTATTAACGTCCAAATTGTCAACATGATCTTTGTTTCGCAGAGTAAAATTCAAGAATGATCGAGAAGAATATTTCCATGAAAAGATATCTTTGGATGAAAACGCAAATATCAAGGATATTCTACTAATTTCATGGAGTATGTAAGTCAAAGTTTTAAACCATTTGGGTATAATAAAGAATGGAATAACAAAAGAAATCACCATGCATGCGGATTGCTTGATGTAGCGAGGTTATTCCAATGAATAATAATAACGGAACTGTGTCGGTGAAATTCACACCGCAAGCGGGATGTTCCAACAGAATAATAAAGATGGAACCGGATCGATTGTAAAACACACGAGATAGGATATTCCAACAGAATGATAAAGGCGGAACCAGTCGAGGTGTAAAACACACGCATGTGATGTTCCAATGTATCAATAAAAGCGGAACCGGTCGGGTGTAAAAACACATGCATGAGGATGTTCCAGCAGAATAATAGAAGAATGTCACCAAGTATAGGGTAAACCAGCATATACAAAGTTATTCCAAATGAATAATAAGCAATGGAATAACATAAGATTTCACCAAGTATAGGGTATGCTGCGTATACAAAGTTATGTATAGGTATGCCACTTTTACAAAGTTATTCCAACGTAATAATAATGAATGGAATAATGAAGTTCTCTTCAAGAAAAAAGAATAACACTCTACAGAAAGAATCTGAATATAGAAGTAGTGAAGTAAATAGGATACTCTTTCTTCTTTCATAATTTTCTCTCTATAGTTTTCTCTATAATTTCTCTCTCAGAGTTTCAATGAATTCGTAAAGAAAATAATGAAGGAATGAGCTTTATTTATAGGAAAATGGAATGCATAAGAATTAATCCATGAACGGTCAGGATTGATTTACTTTAATCTGACGTCATTCATATTTAAAGAAAAATCTTTTAAATAAAATATAATATATTCTATTTATATAAAAACATTTTACTATGCAAACACTATGCAATACTACGCAAAAACACTACGCAAAACACTACGCAACACTACGCATAATAAAATATAATATATTCTATTTATAGAATAACTTTAATAAAGTATTCTATTTTATATAAAAGATGTTTCATTTTATTACGTTAATAATACTGAATAAAACAAAACGTCATTATCATTATAATAATTCATATTATTAATCGACAATAATGGAATCAAACCGAGTGTGACTTCTCACATAAGATCAATAATCAATACCGTATGTTACTTATGCAACCACACTTATTATCGTACTTTTACTAATGAAAGTAGTTCAACAAGAACCACTGGTAAAACTTCCGCCGTTATTTCAATAAAATATTTTTGTCGTTTTCTCAATCCGACAATAATTACATTGTAAGGTCCACCAATGATTCGAAGTAGTTGTATGCGAATATTCCTCGCTAAACCGAATATTCCCCGACCAATCGAATATAATATAACCACTGCATACTTTGCAAAATTTATAAATACTATCCACAACTATAATATTATCTCAAATTCACACCATAATATTAAAAATTATTTTGACAAAATTTAAATCTTTATTGATAAAATCACTGGGTCTCACAATCTCCCTCCTTATGGAATTTAAGCCATCGAAATTAGGGTACGATGCACTGTATGATAAAGAGATGAGGATACCTGAATACCTTTATCGTTTAAAAATATTAAATTCATCTTTGAAATCGCCAAAGCTATTCATTAACAATTCATCTTTTGCACTACAAAGCAAAGATATACAAATCAGAAACCAATAATGCTAAGACGCACTTAATAGTATCACAACCACGAATTATCCATTGCACCAACGGCCAAGGATATTCGTGTTTTCAATACTGATTATGATTATACCTAACAATCCTCGGTCATAATCATACCAAGTCCATCTATGCACGTAAGCCGAGATGACTTTGAACGCATCCATGAATTAATATTTCATTAACGAGACTCAAATTTCAATAATTAATCCACATCATCGAATCATCCCCGCACTACGTGCCAAGGATATTCATTAAGATCACGACCACAAATTATCCACGACTACGGCCAAGATAATTGTGTTTTCAATTACTAATTATGATTATACCCGAACAATCTCGGTCATAATCATACCAAGTCCATCTATGCACGTAAGCCACAGATGACTTTGAACACATCCATGAATTAATATTTCATCATTTGAGACTCAAATTTCAATAATTAATCCACATCATCGAATCATCCCCGCACTACGTGCCAAGAATATTCATTAGATATCACGACCACAAATTATTCATGCACTACTACCAAAGATAATTGTGTATTCATTTACTGGTTATGATTATACCGAATAATCCGTGGTCATAATCATACCAAGTTCATCTATGCACTGATGCCACGATGACTTTCAACATAATATAAACGTGAGGATAATGATATAAAGAATCAATCAAATGAGATAAAGGATAAATATTAAACATTTATAATATAATTTATCCAGGATTCAAGAATATCCCCATGTTATCAATCATTTAATAATCTCATAATCTAATAACATTAATATTATAACAATATTTTAATCACTTCTTAAATTTATAAACAATTTATCTTAATTGTTTACGCCACCATATAATGCATTTAATCATTCAAAAATGTCATACTCATAAGATATCATCACCAATTATCAAATCCTCATCAAAAATATGCATATACTCTATATAGGATTCTCTAGCCATAAAATCTTATTTTCAACTTCACATACTCACATAACATATTTAACTCATATGTTCAGAATTAAACTATTTTCATGAAAAATACCAAATCAGCCCCAAAAATATTTCTTTTCTGGGATTTAGCATAATATAGTCCCATAATGAAAATATATTTTTCTCGAAATTTTAAAATTCATTTACTATTTTTTAAAAATCAATTTCCACTTAATTCCTTAAGAAATTAGCTACCTCAAGTTTAACTCCAAAAATTCCCAAATCTTGGCAGGACCTTACACATGTTAACGTGAGCTTCAGTTTAAATTTTATGGTCATCGGAGTTATAGAACTCCGGTTATAGCGTTTTTTTCGGGAAAAACCTAAATATTGAAATAGTCATAACTTGCTCATTTTAAGTCGAATGAGCTCATTTTTGGACAGGAGGTACTTTTATACCATATACTTTCATGTCCCAAAAGGCCAGAATTTTTCTCATAATTTAAGTGGCCGAAACAGCCTCTCTAAAATCATGGCAGCAGAAACTTTTTCGGTTTTTGCAGCTTTGCACTCCTTTGCTAAAATCAGTCCACACAAAAATCTACAACACCTTTTCCAGTAATTCCACTTGGATTAGTTAGGTAACTCATAGATCTAACTCTAGGACTTGACCACATTCAAAAATTCAAAATATAACAGGAGATATGGTCAATTGAATTTCATGTTACGTTTTTCACTAAAATCTGATTTTCAACTCTTTGTGATTTCTAAGAAACTTTCATGTTTTCACATACTAACCAACATAACTCATCATAAAACTTACTAATACTTCATATACCCATGATTTTTATTAGTTCTATACTTTTATTATGACTTTCATCATAATCCACGTAAGCAGATCCTTTTAGTTAAAGAAATATTTGAGGTTTAAGAAATGGGTTTTTTTTTTTTTGTACTGGGGTCAATACAAAATTCGATTTCACGTTCTAGGGTAGGCTAGGAAGTCTTCAAGAATACGCCAAGAAATTTATTAATGATAGAAATATCATTCAAAACTGTTACTCTCGTCCAAGACTTGGATAATACGTCACATTAATACCAATTGTGACTTCTATCCCTTAACCTCGATAAGACCTCACAACGATACCTATCAACTTGCCATCTTGATCATGACGTCGCCTACGTAAAGTCCGGCGGTGCATTCACACAAGGAAGTCAACAACGAAAGGATCGGGCTCTTTACTTATGGCTTGATATAACAATGTTGATTAAGTTTAGGATTTGGTTACTTTGAATTCAGATAATGCAGGTTGGTTAGGAATATGAAAGCTAACAACCTTACAAAAAAGAATAACGAGTAGTTAATCAATTATTTTCAAAAATTACCTCAAAGGCAAGTATTTTCAAGAGATAAGATCGACGGTAACGTGAAAGTGTTTATTTGAAACAACAAGATTAATAAAATGGAGGTAACGAAGGTTTCTCCCAACGAAGTTTCAATAGATAAATCAAATTCTAATTTCTCCTGAGTCAAATTTAAACGTTGAACGCAAGCAAGAGAGAGATAAAAGAATGGGTAGAACCCAGATTCAATAAGGTATGATTTCACTTAAGAATTTATAATTAACTAACCCGTGCTTAACTTCGTCGGGTTACCCACTTTTGAGAAGTCACGAAAAACGCTCTTCCCGAAACCACCGACTTTGTTTTTGTCCAGATCCGCCTTTGGTGCCACTATCCCACCTGGACTTGACTTCACTATACGACAAAAATCGAGCTAAATGACCTTTCTTCTTGAAATTTCCACTTCTATTATCTTTGCCATGATTACCATCAAGTGGTTACCATTCTTAGCATGATAATTTTCCACGATGGTTATCATTGTTACGATGGCCGTTGCCACCCGAGATGATTATTATCGTGTTGTTGGTCGTTACCTTTTGTTTGAGTGAATCAACACTCTCATGTGCTTCATTGCTTATCTCAAAGATTTTGGATATCATTCTCAAACACCGTCACAAAACAAGGGTTAATTAACATATCATATATTATCCCTATACTCCTAATCGACCAATTAAATACCAAATAAATTTAGGTAGGTCATACTAATGAAGGAATTCCCCGCCTCCCTCCTAAGATTATTCTCACATCTTAGCCAGGATCATATCCCTAAGCTCGATACTAATTGTGACTGGACACCAACTTGTGTCAAGACCTCACATTGGTACCTATCACCACACCGAAAGAGACGGCGTCCCCTACTTGAGAGTCCGGTTTGCATCCCCATCATCAGAAGTCACCAATGAGAGGCTCGGGGCTCTTCACACTTATGGCTCGATACCAACTGCGACGCCCAAAATTAGGTATACGCCACCCATCTTGGGTCGCCACTTACATGGTACATAAATTCAAATACAACTTACTAATATAACTGCGTAGGTATGCAATACGACATAAATCGTGAGTTTGAATACAAATTTTGTCTACTAGATATTATACAAACTCAAAAGAGTCCTCATTACAACTATTATCACACTATTTCACAAAATAGTGAGGACTACTAATGCTATCCTCTCGACCATTACTTCGTTCCCGACTCGTCTCCCTACCTATGTTCTCATTTCAAGAAGAACACGGTGAAAGAAAGGGTGAGCTCAACTAGCCCAAGAAGAAATATTATGACTAAGATAATGCGAGAATAAATTATCATTAGCCTTCAACAAAGATGTTAAACCGATAAAATACAATAGACAACAAGTTTAATCTGCAATGAATAAGCAATCCATTAACAAGAGTCAAGCAGAGAATAAAGTCTACTATCTTTTAGGTTTTAAAAGGTTTTCATCAATTTTATCGCCGAGACCAAATTTTAAAAATAAACCACCACATCTAATCATCCCCGCACTACTGGCCAAGGATTTTCATCAAGTTATCAATGGTCATGACTATACCGAATCACCCCGGTCATAATCATACCAAAACTATCCATCATCGCATTACAGAGCCACTAAGGACTTTTGTCACATCATTTATATCAAGTCATGATTATACCGAATGATCCCCGGTCATAATCATACTAAGTTCATCTACGACGTAAGCCAAAGATAACATAATATAACATGAGGATGATGACAATGACATAGTAATTCAATAAAACAAGTTCAAGAATTATTTAATCCATGAATTATTAACGCCCAAATTGTCAACATGATCATCGTTTCAGAGAGTAAAATTCAAGAATGATCGAAGAATATTTCCATGAAAAGATATGGATGAAACGCAAATATCAAGGATATTCTACTAATTTCATGGAGTATAGAAGTCAAAGTTTTAAACCAACCGGGTATAATAAAGAATGGAATAACAAAAGAAATCACCATGCATGTGATTTCAGATGTACAAAAGTTATTCAACAAGAATAATAATAATCTTAACCAAAGTCGTGAAATTCACACCGACGGGATGTTCCAGCCGAGAATAATAAAGATGGAACTGCATCCGATTGTAAAACACACAGATAGGATATTCCAAATGTAATGATAAAGACGGAACTGTGTCCCGTGTAAAACACATGCATGTGATGTTCCAACAGAATAATAAAATCGGAACCAGTCCTGTAAAACACATGCACAGGATGTTCCAATGTAATAATAGAAGAATGTCACCAAGTATATAGGTAAACCGCAGATACAAAGTTATTCCAATGTAATAATAAGCAATGGAATAACATAAGGATTTCACCAAGTATAGGGTACGCCACAGTATACAAGTTATGTATAGGGTATGCCACTTTTACAAAGTTATTCCAATGTAATAATAATGAATGGAATAATGAAGTTCTCTTCAAGAAAGAATAACACCCCTCACCGTAAAGAATCTGAATATAGAAGTAGTGAAGTAGCAGGATACTCTTCTTCTTTCTATAATTTTCTCTATAGTTTCTCTCTATAATTTCTCTCTAGAGTTTCAATGAATTGTAAGAAAATAATGAAGGAATGAGCTTTATTTATAGGAAAATGGAATGCATAAGAATTAATCCATGAACGGTCCAGATTGATTTACTTTAACTGACGGTCCATATTTAAAGAAAAATCTTTTAAATAAAATATAATATATTCTATTTATATAAAAACATTTTACTATGCAAACACTACGCAAATACTATGCAAAACACTACTAAAAACACTACGCAACACTATGCATAATAAAATATAATATATTCTATTTATAGAATAACTTTAATAAAGTATTCTATTTTATATAAAAGATGTTTCGCTTTTATTACGTTAATAATACGAATAAAATAAAACGTCATTATCGCTATAATAATTCATATTATTAATCGACTAATAATGGAATCAAACCGGAGTGACTTTCACATAAGCATCAATAATCAATACCGGTGTGTTACTATGCAACCACACTTATTATTATCGCTTTTTTTACTACCGAAAGTAGTTCAACAAGAACTACGGTGAAAACTTCATGAATTATTTCAATAAAATATTTTTGTCAAGTTTTCTCAATCTGACAATACATTATTGGCTAGGGTCCACCAATGATTGAGTCAGTTGCACGAATATTCCCCGCTAAACCGAATATTCCCCACCAATCGAATATAATATAACCACTGCATACTTTGCAAAATTTATAAATACTATCCACAACTATAATATTATCTCAAATTCACACCATAATATTAAAAATTATTTTGACAAAATTTAAATCTTTATTGATAAAATCTGGGGTCTCACAACCTTCTTATACCATTTTGGATATGTAAGTTCCTTTTTCGGACTTAATGAAAATTGAAAAATTAATATTCCTTTTGAAATTTCTTACGTGTCTTTCAATTTAGATGAGGATTATATTTTGCAATGCACGGTAAAATTATTTTCTTCTTTTATAGCAAACGTGCAATTTAATAGTTTTTTTATACTCTATATTTAACCTTCTTTTTTCCTTTCTTTAATAGAGAGCGCATTATCAAAAAAAGAATATTGGCATTGTCATTAGAGAAGAATCCGACTTGAAGATTATGCGTAAGGCAAGATAAGATTAATTTTTCTTTTCTTAAGCTCATACTTTATTTTCCAAGACAGAGCATCTTATATTTGTACGCTGTCAGGAAAATCAAAGAAAACATAGATCCAAAGAAAAAGGGAAGGAGTTTCAAAAAGGAAAAGAAAAAGAAAATCAAGCTCCCAATTTGCATGTGGTAAGTATGCAATATTCCAAACATTTACGTTAGTAGTTACAAATATTTGTTACACAAAGCCATTTAAACAAAATATTTGAACCTAATTTATTAATGACGCTATGCCTTCTTAGGTTTATAATTATACATCTTTTTTAGGGTTTCAATAATAATATCCTTTACGAAAAGGCAATAAACATATTGCATAGCGCTTTTGTGTGAAATACAAAACCAAGCAAACTGAATATATGCACCCTAATCCGAATAAATAGAAAATATTATTTTTTGCTCAAAAAAACACTACGACTTTTTCTCTTTACACTTATATATCTATTGTTATTTGTAGGGATCCAATAAAAATATCCTTGATGAAGCTCTAATTCCTCGACGTAAAAAACGAGAAAGGGATAATGGTGATGTGCGTCCAATACATATTGCTCAGCGCTTGCGTCGTGAAAAAGAGAAGCAAGCAAAAATAATACAATCTCAACCATATCCATTTCAACCAAGATTTTTCCCTGGTTTGATCCCCAGGCCATCTAAACGCGCAGCTTATGAACGGGATTGTATCGCGATCAAGAATCATTTTTATCAAGATCCGTCGTTGTTAAAAACCTACGCACAAATTCCTCCAGATCCGATTTTACCACCTCAAGGTTACATTCAACTAACTCAAATTCAATGGGGGTGTGAAATCCACCTTCCACTAAATAATATATAAAGTATGTATAATGACTCGTAACATTATATCATCTTCCATGCATCACCAAACTTTTGGGTTAGTTCAATGCAAATTATTTATAACTATATACCATAAGGAGTGTTACGATATATATGTGAACTATTTGAAATAAGTTCATTTATTTTCTAGGTTATTACCAATTATTCTCATTAATCATTGATGAAAGCATGCAGACAAGAGGAGGCATTGCCTACAAATATAGCCCTCCGCCAGATCCTATTTTAGGAAGACACTATCTCAATAAAATGAATATACAATGTCCTCACCGCCAAAGATTGCATTGGAAAGTCGAAAAGTTATCAAATTCATCTCGTCAATCGCCTCTTTCTTTGAACATGTTGTTTGCAAGGAAAGATTCGACTTCCACAACTTTTAACGCCTCCTCCAGAAATTCAATCATTATATGATGGCAATGATGATCAGTCAAAGTCCTTTCGGGTTATACCGATCGCATAATGCGTCTAATGCTTTTACGAGCTTAGGTGTACATATGGATGATAGAGTGGTTCCTGGTAGGGGTCCCAATGCATTTACAATCCATGGGGAATTGCGACATCGGACAGGGTTACTACAACCTCTACCCGGTCAAGATCCAGTATATACACAGTTGTACATTCACGATGCCGCAGTTGCTTTAGAATATCGTTCTCGAAGAAACCCGAATCTGCGAGAGGATGTCCTAAGAAAAATCCAGGATAGTCTTTTGAGATACAACTCATTTTCGGGTAAGTTTAGACACGCAATTTGCAATTTTAAGCGAGGAAGATTTGAACAATCACGACATCCCAAAGATACCTTCATTATAGGCAAAGAAAAGACCGTCGAACTCATAATTTACCCACGCCGGAGGAGGTTGTCGTATTACCCGGAGATGGTCTTTGAATTTCTGCGATGAGGGATATTATCAGATTTGTTAAGAGGGAATGACCAATTGATGCAGATAAATGAATGTCATCCAAATTTTATTTACCACTACATTACGTATTGTTGTTTCCGTATGGTAAGCTTGGATGGGAACCAGATTTTAAGCAGTGGGATGTCAATCAAGGTAAAGCTTCATCAAAAAGACTTACGCAATTGCAATATTATGGGTATCGTTTGTTTGAAAGACCTACTGAGTATTCAACTATCTTGAGGGGTTAAAGATTATTTCAAGAGTTTATTGTAGATGCATGGGGGCAACAGAAAGCGTAATCGATTAACATATTATAGGCTCAACCAACAAAATTACGATCCGATCTATACCAAGATCCGGTCAAGGTAGTTCTGATGGGTTAGAGGCTAATCAAGTTGGTAAACGAGTAGTTTTGCCTTTCTTCTTTTTTCCGGGAGTCCAAGGCAAATGTTTGAAATCTTCCAAGATTCTATGGCCATAACTTCTCAGATAACTAACACCTCGATATTTTCTTAACTACGATTGCAAATCCGAATTGGCCCGAGATAAAAAGATGCAATCGTTACTACATCAAACGTCAATCGACCGCCCAGACTTGGTGGCCCACGTATTTGAATTGAAGCGACGAGCTTTAATGATGGAAATTGATAAGAAAAAAGTATTTGGTGCAAAGGTGGCACATGTTTTCACGATTGAATTCCAAAAGCGTGGGTTGCCGCACATGCATTTGCTAATATTTCTTCAAGGATCTGATAAAATACGAACACGTGAACAGGTAAATCGAGCTGTGTGTGCTGAATTCCCCGATCCAATTTCTGATCCACTTCTATATGAAACAGTTAAATCTTGCATGGTACATGGACCATGTGGTGTTCGAAATCTTAAATCACCATGTATGGAAGATGGTAAATGCACTAAGAGATATCCTAAATATCAGGCGTAAGAAACTACAATAAAGTAAGATGGGTATCCGATATATCAAAGGCGAATGACGATCGAAAACATTGTCTAAGGTCCGGACTTGAAGTTAATAATAGAGATTTTGTACCATATAATCCATACCTCTCAGATTGTTTAGTTGCCATATAAATGTGGAAGTTTGTGTGGGAGTAAAGGTGCGTAAAGTATATCAATAAGTACATCTACAAGGGTTACGATCGCACAACTTTGGTATCAAATGTAGATGAGATTAAGCAAAGATATTGACTCAAGGTATATTAGGCTCACAGAGAGTGCGCATGACGGATATTTGGATATCCTATGCATCAAGAGTTCCCTCCGATTATCGTCCTGTAGTTCACCTAGAGGAAAAACATCACGTCTGCTATAACCCTTCCAACCAATAATGCAATATTGAACAGAAGCGGAGAGGATCTACAGACAACTCTAATGTAGATTGTTTCAGATGTCGCTTCTACTAATGATTTAGCTCGAACTCTCACATACCAATAATTTCCAAAACATTTCGTTTGGCAAAAGAAAGAACAGCTCTGGACAGAGAGACAAAGGGGTTTTGCAATCGGAAAAATGTATTTTGCCAGTCCAAATGAAGGTGAAAGGTTTTATCTGCGTCTTCTGTTGACGGTTGTAGAGGGACTTCATCCTTTTCAATGTTTAAGAACAGTTGATAATGTTGTACACCCCACATATAAGGCTGCATGTATTGCAAAAGGCCTTTTAGAAGATGATGAAGAGTGGATTCAATGTCTTAGAGAAGCATCAATAATGAGAATAGACTCTCAATTAAGAAGGTTATTTTCTATTATCTTGACACAATGCTCTCCTTTAAATCCAGAAGCGTTGTGGAACCAATTTTCTATGCATATTTGTGATGATTTATCACACAAAATAAGTACATGTTATGGCATTGATGTTCCTACTAATGCTCAAATTTATGATTATGGTTTATACCTTATTAATCTTTTGCTTCAAGAGTTGGGGAAGAGCTTATCGATTACCACTAATGCTAACGCCATATGATAATTGGAGAATTATCGCTGGCAATCGATTTATTTGGGAACATGGCGTAGCTATAACTTGAAGTTGATCAAATAAATGTCCGAGAAAACATTGATTCTTGAATGAAGGAACGTATGGTTTATAATGCAATCATTTCATCCATTTATGAAAATAGAGGAACAACATTCTTTTCCGAGTAAAGTGCGTGAACCGGAAAGACTTTTTCTATAATATAATTGCCAAAAATGTCGTTCCTTATGCGATATAATAATTACAATTGGCATCCTCCGAATTGCTTCGGGTTGTTATATGGGGGACGCATCTTGCACATTCAACATTCTGCATTCCACTTAACGTATTAGAAAATTCTGGTTTGTGGATTCACGAAGCAATCATCACACTCGTAATTATTTCAAGGCTAGACTAATTATATGGGATGAGGTTCCAATGCAAACATCGCCATTGTGTTGAAGCGATTAATCGGACCTCATAAGACATTCGTGATAACTCCCAACCATTGGAGGTGTTACCGTTGTTGTTCTTGGGGAGATTTTAGGCGATTCTTCTGTTATACCTAGAGGTCTTCGTGAGCATATAGTGGCGAAAAGATCACTACGACGTTCTTTTGCTTTGGAAAGATATACATGTCTTGACATTACAAGTTAACACGCTTTTACACCATGAATCAATCGTTATTATTTGATTTCTCGGTTTTTCTTAATGAGGTTTGAGTATTTGTGTCTTTATTCATATTAACATCTATATATCGTCAAGAATATTTGATAATTTACTAATACTTCATTATTGTGTAGATTGGGTCTAACCCTCAAGAATCTATACAACTTCCAGATTCAATAAAATAACTCAAAGTGTAGATAATCTTATCTCGATCATTTACCCGAGCTAGAAGTGCCAAGTAAGGTCACTCCCTAATTCTTAAAAGAGCGCACAATTCTATCTCGCTAGAAATGATGATGTCAATGATATCAACCTAGGCTGCACAAGCGCTTTTTTAAGGAGAAATACATACATACTTTGTCACGACAAAATGGTTGAAGATGATGATGTGGATCGATTATTATGCATCGGTGCATTCGAATGAATATTTGAACACACTCAATCCTCCGGACCGCCACCGCTCAAATTAGATTTAAAAGAGGGTTGTCAAAGAATGCTTCTACGGAACATTGCACCGAAAGATGGCCTTTGTAATGGTACTAGACTTATCATAGTCAAGTGTGGTGCTTTAGTACTTGAAGCAAAGATTTTAACTAGTGATAAGCATGGCGACTTGGTATTTATTCCAAGAATTTCTTTGACTCCTTCTTCGTTTGAGTTAAGTATTAAAATGACAAGAAGACAATTCCCAGTGAGGTTAGCGTATGCAATGACAATGAATAAAGCATAGGGCCAGTCTGTCAAATTTGTTGGGGTAGATTTACGTACGACAGTATTTAGTCACGGTCAACTATATGTAGCTCTGTCAAGATGCACAAGTTCTTCTCGCTTATGCATACTTCTTCGTGAATTAACTGACAAGTCCAAAACAAATATTGTCTTTATATATGTGTTAATTGTTGAATCGGGGAATATTTGCTAATTATTATAAATGAGACTGATGCTTGAATAAGTTGTGGCATCGTTGTAGTTGTGGCATATGCTAGCAAGACTCCTGATGGGTATATGTGAGTCCTACTGGTCATGTGAAATGGAACTTTCTAGACTAACAAGTTTCCTATAGAAATAGCAAGCCCCATAAATTATTGTAGGTGTAATACAATATTTTTAGTCGATCGTCAAGCTTAAAAAACATGAAAGTGTGTACTCAAATTACAATACCGTATATTACACATACAACCTCATGTTTTTAATCCACGTGATACATTTGTCAACTTATTTTACTGGATGATGCCTTCGTAAAAGTTACTCATTTTCTAATTTGCGAAAAATTGTTTTACATTTCCTTGCTCTTTTCTCGTAAGCAACTCGATAATGTTGCAAGAGAGTATGATGCCTCCACTAAATAACAATTCCTCTTTTGGGTTAATCAATACATGATTTAGTAATGTATGAACATCGATAACATATCTTATAGAAAACCATTCAGATAACATACGAGAATATATATATGTGTGTGTATGTGTGAAGAACAAATTTGAGAAGCTTGATCATCGCAGTTAACATAATAAGTTTGTCTATGTTGGTTGAGCTATAATATGCTTATTATATATAACTTATGTTTTAGTTTTACTTGCACATGAATCGATCAATTTGTACATATATCCTTTTCATTACATTTTGTTATCAATTTCCAAGTAGATGATTTAATTTGTTGATATAACTAAACGATTCATTTTAATTTTTGCAGTCTTGGGATGATATTGCTATTGAATGGAAACGTGTTCATTCAACAAGTCGAGAAGTGGAGAAAATTACCGTGGTTATGTGTATTTTATAATTCTTAAATCGTATTCAAGTAATCACGTGTCAATTGTTTCGTTCTTGCGATACTACTAACATTTTGTTTTCTCTTATAAATAACAGATTTTTGTTACAAATAATATTTGTTGGCCGTGGACGTTGCCGATGGATAGCCTTTATTTTCGGGTATATATTGAAGTATACTTGGTGTAAGTTGTAAAAAATATATTTGGTATAAGATGTAAAGTAAAGGGTGGTGCTCAACATGTTGTTTTCTATTTTCGCATATATGTAATTTTGTTCTCCGCCTTTTGTAAAGTTGGGTAATTATACATGGTTATGATGATTTTGAGTATGGAATGATGTTTTTTTGTGGTTTGGATATGTATGGATGATTATAAGTTTTTAAACAGTTTAGATTTTACGGATATCTATTTTTTAAAGGAACTCTCTCGAAATTTCTTGAAATTAATAGAAATTTCTTGAAATTAATAGCTACTATCTTGATATTTTGGTGGTCGATGTGTTGATTATTGAATATGTATAGATTTGCATGGTATTACGATTTTGGGTATGAAATGATGGTTTTTTTGGTGGTTTAGATATGTATGGATGATTGTAAGTTTTATAGATACACAGTTTAGATTTGTATGCGGATAACTATTTTTAAACTAAACTCGCCAAAATTTTTAAAATCAAGAATACTAGCTTGCCTAAATTTGCGATGGCCCAAATTGTTTTTTTTTTGGCTATATGTTTGACTAAATTTACCTTTTTTGCGGTTGGGTCAATTACTTTTGAAGTTCTTATTTTATTTTAATTTTTTTAATCGTGCAAAGGAGCTTTAAACCAATTTGGTTCAAATGAACCTTTTAAGAAAGTGGGTATCATTATGTTATTTCAAAACTACAATGCTTTACATTGTTAATGGACATATTTGTATGATGTATTGTGCTTAAAATAGTTTTACTAATTAATTCATGTTCCATCTAAAATTGCAAATTAAATGAAGGAATCAACAACATATAGGTGAAGAGAAGTGCTTTTAAATGTCTTGAAGAAAATATGAAAGTCATTGGTATTGGGATTGTTTCGAATTTAATAAATGTAGTTAACTGGCCTATGTCAAATTTATTGTTGAGTGAATGTGGATGTTGGCTTTAGTTGTTTCTTTAACAAATTCATTTTTCTTGCTAGTCTTGATTTGTAAATAATGAGTATGTAGATATAATTTGTGATAAAATTTCGACTCTTTATTTTTTTGAGTGAGATGTCTATCTTGATTAAATTTTCTTATTTACAACAAAATTTTATCAAATATATACTCTTTAAATATCATAACTTACATTTTTTATTTAGATTCATCTTTAAATATTAAATAAATTATATGAGTATTAATAGTGTCGGAGTCACGAATTTACATTAGTATATATATATATATATATATATATATATATAGCACCACTACTAAAATCTTTGTTATCAACAAATTCGTGAGCCTCCCCCCCCCCCCCTGCCAGCTTGATAATGAATTCAAATCATTGATTTGGACGTAAAGTTCAATGCTTGATCATATCCTCCTTACCAAAAAATAAAGGAAAAAACATTTGATTTTGACATAAAGTAGTACGTTCAATACTTGATCCACCTTAAAAATAATAAATTAAAAATTTTAGATAACCTTTCCTTTCCTTGTACATATTTCAACAAAACCATATGAACGTACGTACGTCTCAAATTCTCAACAACTTAAACTCACAGTATGAATCATCCGGGATATCGAGTTGATTAATTCTCCCGGGTTTGTTTATCAAGGCTACTGTTCTGTTTGTTCACACCCTACACGCTTGCAACACAAACCAATGAAATTAATCAACTATATAAGGGGAACATATTTAAGCCATATATATACATACATAATATATATATATTATGTATATATATATATATATGTATGTATGTATATGTATGGAAAAATTGAGGTTATCTTAAACAATTAATGCCTTTAGCCAAGCTTGGTTAGCCAATATCATCTCTCTTTCTTTCATATATTCAAATCAGTTTCATGCAAACGTACTTTCAAAAAATGGGTATATCTTTAGATTTGATAGTCAAAAAATAAAAAATGAAAATATATCTTTAATTTAAAATGGGTAATATATATATACAGTTGTGTAATACACAGTCGTTTATGACGACAATTTTTTTAAACTATAGTGACTGTTCACTCGTCGTCAGAAACCAGAATAACTATAACGACGAGTGAACCGTCGTTATAAATTTCATTAAAAAAATCAATCACCCACTATATACTATCTGGTGTGTGTGTGTATATATATATATATATATATATATATATATATATATATATGTTAAGTGAAAGAATGCATTGTACTTGTTATTATATGTAAGACCTCAACTTTTATGAATAAAAATAAATTTTTTATAAATATCATTTTTGAATATTATGGAATAAATTTGATATAATGTTATAGTTGTGGGTAATATTTATAAATTTTGCAAAAGACGCAAGTTGTTATATAATATTCGATTGGTTAGGGAATATTAAATGCGATTTATTAATCAATCATCGGTGGACCTAATAATGTAATTATTGGCCGGATTGAAAACGACAAAAATATTTTTATGAAAAAATAACGGAAGTTTTACCATTGATATTGTTGAACTACCCTGTAAAAAATCTTTATGTCTGGCGTGGTCAGATAGAAGATACACGGTATTGATTATTAATGCTTATGTGAGAAGTCACTCGGTTTGATTCAATTATCATTTCGATATTTTATATGTTATTAAATCAATAATTGAGATGATGACGAAGTTGTTAATATTATTATTTGCATTATTAACGATGATCTGTAAGTTCTCGCCATAAGGAGAGGTTTGGTCACCTAATCATTGCGCTACCAATAGGAAAAATCCTTATTAGGAAAGTTCTCTTTCTTTAAAACGCAGTCTCGATTAATAGTGTGAATAATAATAATGATGATGACGTTTTGTTTTATTCGTATTATTAACGTAATAAACAGAAAAATCTTTTTATATAAAAAATGTAATACTTTTATAAAGTTATTCGTTTTATTGCGCTAATAGTAAAATCTTTTTATATAAAGCGTAATACTTTTATAAAGTTATCTATTTTATTGTACAATAATTAAAATATATTATATTTTATTATGCATAGTGTTTGTTTGAATAATAAATTTTTTTTAAAAGTTATTCGTTTTATTAGATTATAAATAGAATATATTATATTTTATTTAAAAGATTTTGCTTTAAATATGTAATCGTCCGATTAAAGTAAATTAACTGGACCGTTCATGGATTGTTAATTATTGTGACGCCCAAAATAGGTATACATCACCTATTACGAGTCGCCAAATATATAGTCTGAGTAATACAAATACAATCTTTAATATACAATGAGAAAGTCATGAGTTTTAATACAAATATTGTCTTCTGATAATATCCACTCTCGAGAATAAGTCCTCATTACATTTATTATCACACTATTTAACAGTAAAGTAGGGACTACTAATACTATCATTTGGTTCATCACTCCGGGTTCCTCGACTCGTCCCAAATATTATATTCATTTTGAAGAGAATAAATGAAAGAAAGGTGTGAGCTCAACTAGCTCAAGAAGAAATATTATGACTCAAGATAATGCGAATAAATTATCAATAGTCTTCAACAATGTTAAACCGATAATATACAATAGACATCAAGTTTAATCTGTGGCGAACAAGCAATCCATTAAAAGAGTCAAGTAGAGAATAAAATCTACTATCTTTTATGATTTAAAAGGTTTTTCATCACTTTTATCATTTGAGACTCAAATTTTAATAAATAATCCACATCATCGAATCACCCCCGCACTACTACCAAGGATATTCTTTAGTATCACGACCACAAATTATCCTTGCACTACGGCCAAGGACATTCTTGTATTCATCAATGGTCATAATCATGCCAACAACTTTCCATCAATGTACTACGGGCCAATAAGGACTTTTATCACATCATTTGTAATATTACGGTCATGATTATACCGAATAATCCCTGGTCATAATCATACCAAGTCCATTTATGCACCATGTGCCATGAGATGACTTTCAACATAATATAAACATAAAGATGATGACAATTATATAAGAATTCAATAAAACAAGTTCACGAATTAATTTGTCTAGGAACCAATAACGTCTAAATTGTCAACATGATACTGCTTTGTAGAGTAAAATTCAAGAATGTTCAAAAGAATATTTTCATGAAAAGATACTAGATGAAGCGCAAATATCAAGGATATTCCACTAATTTCATGGAGTATAGAAGTCAAAACTTTAACCAATCGAGTATATTAAAGAATGGAATAACAAAAGAAATCACCATGCACGCGGTACTTTGATGTATGTGTTATTCCAACAGAATAATAAGTAACGGAACGAAGTCGTGCAAAATTAAGACCGAATGGGATGTTCCAACAAAATAATAAAGAAAGGAATAACAATGAAATCACCATGTATGCGGTACTTGGCGTGATGTATGGAGTTATTCCAATGTAATAATAAATAACGGAATCAGTCCCACAGTAAAACGCATACGTGACGTGATATTCCAACAGAATAATAAAGACGAATCAGCCCCTACAGTAAAACGCGTAGATAGGATATTCCAATGTAATAATAAAGAGGGAACTGTGTCCCACAGTATAACGCATGATGAATGTGATGTTCTAATAGAATAATAACGAATAGAATAACAATGTAAATCACCAAGTATAGGGTGAGCCACAGATACAAAAGTTATTCCAATGTAATAATAAAGAATGGAATAATGAAGTTCTCTTCATGAATATGAAAAAAAATACCCCTTACCGTAAAAGAAACTGGATATAAGAGTAGGGAAGTAGCAGAATATTTTTCTATAGTTTCTCTATAATTTCTCTCTGAATTTTCAGTGAATTCGTAAGAAATAATGAAGGAATGAGCTTCTATTTATAGGAGAATGGAGGTGAACTGTTCATGAACGAAATTATTTTGCAGAATTATTTTCTTCAATCAACTACAATTAAGTCAATCAACTAACCAATAAAATCACAACAAAAATTAAAATATAATACATATATATAAACACATGTTTTCAATTTATATATATCATTATTATATATACACCACTTGATTTTTCTCTCCCATAACCAACATCAATCCCCCCCCCCCCAAATCACTTTCACTCAACCCACCACTTTCCACTCACACACATCACTATCACTCTTTCTTTTTCCCCCACCACTCACACATATAATATATATACACACATATACATATACATCAATTTCCTCCCCTATCGTAACTCCCTCTCACCCCCATTTCAAAAATCATTTTTCAACACATATGGGCCCCACCTTTAAATTTTTTTTTACCGATTATTTTAAAAAATGGGTAAATAGGGGTCCATAAAATAAGCAAAACTTTATAAAAATCACCTTAATAATTTTAACAATATTTATCACCTTTATTATAATTCACAATATTAATCGATTAGTCGTTCCCAAGAAAGAGGGCTTTTAATAAGGATTTTCTCCCTAGGGCGCCTTAATTAGATTATCTAACCTCTCCTCGATGTAACTTACAGACATCGTTAATATTGCAAAAAATAATATTAATAACTTTGTCGTCTCAATTATTGATTTAATAATATATAAAATATCAACAATAATTGAATCAAATAACGTGAGATACTATGCAACAATTACTATAGCAAAAATTGAACAAAACTGAAAGACTTCTCACGTAAGCATCAATAATCAATACCGTGTGCTACTATGCAACCACGCGTATTACAATACTTTTAACACCGGGTGTTTCAACAGTTAACGGTAAAACTTCCGCCGTTATTTTCATAAAAATATTTTTGTCGTTTTCTCAATTCGACAATAATTCCATTGTGGGGTCCACCAATGATTGTGCCGTCGTACGAATATTCTCTGCTAAAACGAATATCTCCGACCAATCGAATATAATATAACAACTTGCATACTTTGCAGAATTTATAAATACTACCCACAGCTATAACATTATATCAAATTTATTCCATAATATTCAAAAATGATAATTATAAAAAATTCAACTTTATTTATAAAAGTTGGGGTCTTACATTACTATTCATTCCATTCTTCTATAAATAGAAGCTCATTCCTTCATTATTTCTTACGAATTCACTGAAACTCTAGAGAGAGGAACTATAGAGAGAAAGAAGAAATGTATTCTGCTACTTCACTACTCCGATATCAAGTTTCTTTTACGGTAAGGGGTATTATTTCTTTTGTATTCATGAAGAGAACTTTTATTATTCCATCTTTATTATTCTGTTGTAATAACCTGTATACGCGGGCTACCCTATACTTGGTGAAATTCTTCTGTATTCCATTCTTTATTATTCTATTGGAATATCACATTCATGCTTTACATGGCACTGGTTAAAATCTTTATTTTCTCATTGGAATATCTTGTTCGTGTTTTCTGTGGGACTTGGTTCCGTCTATATTATTTTGTTGGAACATCCTGTTGGTGTGAATTTCACTGACACAGTTCTATCATTTAGTATTACATTGGAATAACTTTCGTCATGCGAAGTCCTCGCATACATGGTGATTTCGTTGTATTCCATTCTTTATTATTCATTGAAT
Organism: Panax quinquefolius; assembly: GCA_020205615.1. Lineage (NCBI taxonomy): Eukaryota > Viridiplantae > Streptophyta > Magnoliopsida > Apiales > Araliaceae > Panax > Panax quinquefolius. Next base: position 4,443,083 of record CM035156.1, read on the forward strand.
ATCGTATGCTCGGTGCGTATACGCTTTGACTTTTGGTTCCGTTATTTATTATTACGATGGAATAACTTGTCATCGCAATACTGCGCATGCATGGTGACTTCTTTTGTTATTCCATTCTTTATTATACTCGGTTGGTTAAAGTTTTGAATTTCTACACTCCATGAAATTAGTGGAATATTCTTGATATTTGCGCTTCATCCAAAGATCTTTTCATGAAAATATTCTTCGAGCATTCTTGAATTTTACTTTACAAAGAAGTATCATGTTGACAATTTGGACATTATTAGTTCTCTAATAAATTAATTCTTGAACTTGTTTTATTGAATTCTTATATCATTGTCATCATCCTCATGTTTATATTATTTTGAAAGTCATACATGGCTGTAGTGCATAGATGGACTTGGTATGATTATGGCTGTGGATTATTCTTGTAATCATGGTAAGTAATATTACAAATGATGTGGTAAAAGTCCTCATCAATTCGAAGTGCATTGATGGATGAGTTGTTGGCATGATCATGATCATTGATGAATACATAAATATCTTTGGCCCGTAGTGCATGGATAATTTGTGGTCGTGACCCTAATGAATATCCTTGGTCGAAGCGTAGTGCGGGGATGATGTGGATTATTTATTGTTCGAGTCTCGTGATAAAAGTGATGAAAAACCTTTTAAATCTTAAAAGATAGTAGATTTTATTCTCTACTTGACTCTTTTAATGGATTGCATGTTCATCGCAGCTTAAACTTGATGTCTATTGTATTTTATCGGTTTTAATTGTTGAGGACTAATGATAATTTATTATGCATTATCTTAGTCATAATATTTCTTATTGAGCTAGTTGAGTTCACCCTTTCTTTCACTGTTCTCTTCAGGAAATGAGAACGTAGCTGGGACTAGTCGGAGAATGGAGTGACGATCCAGATGATAGTATTAGTAGTCCTCACTATTCTGTTCAATAGTGTGATAATAAATGTAATAAAGACTAAATTGAGTGTGGATATTGTCTAGATGACAATATTTGTATTAAAACTCACATAATGTATTTTGTCGTATTTTACACGACTGTTGTATAATCAAGTTGTATTTGAATTTAGTACCATGTATTTGGCGACTCAAGATGGGTGATGTATACCTATTTTGGGGGCGTCACAGTTGGTATCAAAGCTTAAGGATATGATCCCTGACTGAGATGTGAGATATGAACTAGGAGGGGAGAGACGGGAAATTCATTCGCTAGTATGACCTACCTAAGTTTATTTGGTATTTAATTGGTCTGTCAGAGTATAAGGATAATATGTGATATGTTAATTAACCCTTGTTTTGTGGCAGTATTTAAAAATGGCATCCGAGAATGTTGAGAACATCAATGGAGCATAGGAGACATTTGAGTCTCCACAGATCAATAATCAGGATAATGTGCATCAGGAAGGCGACAATTCTAATGCAAACAACAACACTAATCAAATGATGAACGATGGAATGTTCCGAGGCTTCATGCAATATCAAGCGAGAGCGGCTCCTGTCCAAAATGCTGGTGGAAACACTGGCAAATCTCGGACGGTCACCGCCAAACAGTTCAAGGAGCTGGGACCACCGGAGTTTTTTGGAGAGCCAAAACCACTTAAGGCGGAGACGTGAATAAAGCAGATCAACAAGATATTTGATGTCTTGGGTTGCTCAGGAGCAAAAGGTTCCTTTGCCACTTTCATGTTGTGGGCGGTGATTCGACATGGTGGGAATCAGTAAAGCTTACTCAACTGTCGACTGAAGGTGTCTTGGGAGAAGTTCAAGAATCGTTTCAACGACAAGTACTTTCCCAAAAGTATTCGTCACATGAAAGAGGTAGAGTTCATTAAACCGGAACAAAACAACATGACCGTGGTCACAAGACGAAGCCAAGTTTGCCGAGTCATGTCCTTGCGTCCCATTTGGTTGATAATCACGGAGAGAATGACGCGAATGTTTCTAAGAGGTTTGAAACAGAGATACGTTAATATTTTATCTCTCATAAAGCGTGTTTGTATTCAGATGTTGTTCATAGGGGCTCGATTATCGAGCGCGATAATGAGTCAACCCAACCAAAAGATAGCGGCCGACAAAATGATAATACCGATGATAAAGAATCCATCAAGCGGTGACAATAAGTGTGGAAGGAATCAACATGCCAGAAATGGTAACCACTTCGGTGGTAATCATGGCCAAAACAATAAGAATGGAAATTTCAAGATAAGAAGATTCAACAATGATGGAAAGACGTCAGCATCAGTACCTGTCGTTAAGGAAGGAGAACGACCACCTATCATATGCTTCAAATGTGGAGGGGAGGGACACATCAGTCCAAACTGTGCGATGCCCTCCAAAGCATGTTATAATTGTGGAAAAGAAGGACACCTGGCCCGATTTTGTCGTGCACAAAAGATAAATCCAGCTGGGATAGAGGCAGCAAAGGCCATCCCAAACAAGACAAAACCGGTTGTTCAAAGGAGAGCGTTTGTGGTGACCTCCCAGAAAGTAAGGAACCCGAACGAGGTCATCACGGGTAAGCTTATCATAAATTTTAGTGAAGTATATACCTTATTTGATACTGGTTTTACCCATTCTTTTATTTCTCCTACTTGCGCTCAACGTTTAAATTTGACTCAGGAGAAATTAGACTTTGACTTATCTATGAAACTCCGTTGGGAGAAACCTTCATTACATCCATCTGTTTATAAGTCTTGTTTGGTTCAAATCGGTATCCTCACATTACCTGTCAACCTTATTTCATTGAAAATACTTGCATTTGACGTAATTCTAGGGATTGATTGGTTAACTACTCATCATGCAAAAATTGATTATTTTCGTAAGGTTGTTAGCTTTCATATTCCTAATCAACCTATTATGCGAATTCAAGCAACCAAACCATTAAAATCAATCACTGTCATCTCAAGCCATAAAGCTATTCGTTTATTGAAAAATGGATGTCAAGCTTTCTTAGCTCATGTCACGGATCTAAACAAAAATACGTCAGTTTTGAATGATATTTATATTGTTAATGAATTTCTTCGACGTATTCCTGAAGAACTTCTGCCTACCCCAGAGCGTGAAATTAAATTTTGTATCGACCTTGAACCCGGTACAAAACCTATTTCAAAGCCCCATATCGAATGGCTCTATTGAACTTGAGGAGTTAAAGACCCAACTGCAGGAATTGTTAGACATTGGCTTTATTTGTCCTAGTACTTCTCCTTGGGGTGCTCCTGTTCAATTCGTGAAGAAGAAATATGGGAGTATGCGACTTTGTATTGATTATCGGGAGTTGAATCATGTCACCATCAAAAATAGGTACCCATTGTCACGTATTGATGACATGTTTGACTAGTTGCAAGGCGCCAAATTCTTTTCAAAGATTGATCTTCGTTCCGGATATCACCAATTAAAGATTAAAACCGATGACATTCCAAAGACGGCTTTCAGAACTCGGTATAGGCATTATGAATTCCTAGTCATGTCTTTTGGATTGACTAATGCTCCTCCTGCCTTCATGGATATGATGAACCGAGTATTTAAGGAATATTTGGATCACTTTGTGGTCGTCTTTATTGATGACATCTGTAAGACCCCGAAATTTTTAAATAAAAAGGAATTTCCTTTATTTATTATATTGAAATAGTAAGGGTTGATTTGATTAATGTGGATAGTTAAGGGTTAAATATGCAAATATTTCAAATTAAGCAAGTGGTTATAAAATATTCATTATCGTTAGGGAATATTCGTTTGGTCGTGGAATATTCGCATTGCTTGGGAATATTCGCATGCGATTCAGTAGCAGCCCATGTGTGGGCCCCATGTGAAAAGCGATTGGATGAAAAACGACAAATATAAGTTGTTTAAAAATAATGGCGTAGTTATTACTGAATAATCTTTGTTGGAATACCCGGTGGTTAAAACACACTAATAACGCGTTGTTGAAGCGAAAGAATACCAGTATTGCACCAATTATTGATTCTTACGTGAAGAAGAAATTACTCAATAATGGTTACTGATAATTATCGCTCAAAGATTTTATTGAGTTAATAATTTTTGCGTTGATATTTTATATTCTTCGTTGTTTGATAATTGTCATTACAAAGTATCTTTCATTATCGAAGCAATAATTCATATTATCTCGAATAATATTATTAGATAACATTATTGGCAATGTCTAGAAAGTTCTGCCTAAGGAGAGGTTTGGTCACCTAATCAATTGCTTGTAGAAGAAGAAATTCTTATTGAAAGCCCCTCTTTCCTGAACCGCCTGGTTGTCAATATTGTGATTTCGTAATATTATTTGTGAATAATTAATTATTGATTTATATGATGAGGAAAATATTGATTTTATGTGGATATAGATGGAGAAAATTTTAAAATGACAATTGTTGAAAATTAATATTTTATCTTTTTTTCGATAAAATAATTCATTTAAATATATTATTTTAATAATATATTAACGGTGATATTTTTACAATGAATGTGGGATATATGAGTATATGAGGAGGAAGAGTATTTTTGTGGCATTAAATGTTTAATACATGTTTTGTGTGTTGGTGGACACAATTATTGGATCAAATTTGATTATAGCTTGTAAAATCACCCGTTTGTGGATTTGGTCAATTTCTATTCGAATTTGGAAAAACTTTCTTCCGCAAAGTTGTAGAGAATTGAATTTACTATAAAAACTCATGAGATTCGAATTTTCTGATGAAAGGGCTATTTATTATGAATTATTGAAGTTCAAGTCTCAAATAATTGATTTTGGAAGTTTAAAATATTTAAAATAGGAAAACATTTTTGGAATGTTTAGGTGGCCTCATTTAACATGTGTAGGAGCTGAATTCAGTTGGCAAGTAAAAGTATGAGGTTTTGGAAAATAAATATTAATATTATATTAAATTTTTCGCTTTGGTGTTCTAAGCAATTTCTATAAATAGGGTGCTTAGGTTAGAATTGAAAATCACACCGTAAAATCAAGTTTTCTCTCTCTATATTATCGAGTTTATTCTTGTGAGTATTTTGAGTATACTTTGAGTATTGCTAGATTGCAAGTTCCTTCAAAGACTATACCCTTGATTCTAGCTAGAAATCCGATCTTTCGAGGTAAAGGATATTATTTTTTTTCAGAATGATATTATTTCTTCAATATCATTATAATTGAAATGTTGATCTGAAGTTTTTATCAAATTTGGAACTTTTTTATGTAGGGGTTACTATTCATGGGTTACTATTCATGAGTTCTTATTCACGAGTTCTTATTCATGAGTTACTATTCACGAAGTTCTTATTCACGAGTACTATTCATGAAGCGTGAAGATGTTTTTGTGGAATTTCTATCTTTTGGTGTCTGGAGTTACTATTCACGATATATGGCACTATTCACGATATCTGACACTATTCACGATATCTGCACTATTCATAGAAAAATAAAATTTCTTCTTTTTGTCCAAAATATCTATTCGGATACTAACTCGATTGTATCCATGTTTTGATCATTCTTGAATTTTACACCACTATGATTATTTTTGAGGTATTTTTGGGCGTGGATAAAACCAAGTACGAATCCTTAATCCTTAATCCTTATCATTTTGTTTCAATTGGATTCGTTTCTTAAAAATATTTTCATCATCCTCGATCTTAAATGATGATATTATTGAATATCTTTGGCTTTGTAGTGCAAAGATGAATGATTTCGAAGAATATCTTTGGCTTTGTAGTAAAAAGATGAGCAGGTGTTGAGATGAACATGATGGATTGATTAATATCTTTGGCCCAGTAGTGCAAAGATGAAGCAGTGTTTAAATGAAACATGACTAACTGATGAATATCTTTGGCCCAGTAGTGCAAAAGATGAATATTTGATTCGGATGTATATTGATTGATGTTACAGGATAAAATATTGATGATGGACCGTTAAATTCATAGATTATAGTAGATTTCATTCTCTACGTAACTTTCTTCTATGAATTATTATTTCATTGCGAATATTGATCGAAACTTGTCATCTATTGTATTCTATCGATTTTTCCTGTTGAAGACTAACGATAATTTGTTGTATATTATCTTAGTCATAATATTCTTCTTGGGCTAGTTGAGCTCACCCTTTTCCTTGTTGTTCCATTTTTTCTTCTCGTGGAGGCGAGAATGTAAATGCAGTACCTTAGTGGGGTATGGAATGAAGGTTCTAGAGAGAGTTGTTTAGTAGTCCTCACCATTTTGTAAAATAATGAATCAATAATTATGATGGGGATTTATTTTGCAGATGTGGATATTGTCTAGAAGACAATATTATATTTTAAACTCATAAGATATATTGTCGTATTTCACACGACATTTGTAGATTATGAAGTTGTAGTTTGCTTTTTGTACCATGTATTTGGCGACTCAGAATGGGTGTTGTGTATACCTATTTTGGGGGCGTCACAACATCCTTATTTATTCCAAAAGCCGTGAAGATCATGAGCAACACTTGAGGCTGATACTCCAAAAGCTTCGTGAATATAGGCTTTATGCTAAGTTGAAGAAATGAGAGTTCTGGTTTGAGAAAGTAGTATTCCTTGGGCACGTGGTATCAAGTCATGGAATATCTGTTAACCCGGCAAAGATTGAAGCCATTCAAAGCTGGGAGCAACCTAAATCAGTGACCAAAGTACGTAGCTTTCTCGGCTTAGCTGGTTATTATCGGAGATTCGTAGAAGGGTTTTCTCGAATCGCTACTCCCTTAACTCAGCTAACTTCGGAAAGATACAAAATTCGGTGCTAACGAGGAATGTGAGAAGAGTTTTCAAGAACTCAAAAGAAGACTCATTTCAAATTTTGTTCGACAATATCATTTGGCTCGGAGGATTTGTCATCTACTGTGATGTTTCAAGCAAGGGGTTAGGATGTGTTCTCATGCAACATGGGAAAGTCATAGCTTTATGCCTCTCGACAACTCAAAGAATATGAGAGGAATTATCCTACTCATGATCTAGAGTTGACAATTTGTTGTCTTCAAGACTTAAAATTTGGAGGCATTACTTGTATGGGAGAAAGTGGAGATCTTTACGGATCATAAAAGCCTCAAATATTTCTTCACTCAAAAAAACTCAACACGCGACAAATGACGTTGGCTTGAACCGTTGAAAGATTATGATCATACCATCCAATACCATCCTGGAAAAGCAAACGTGGTAGCTGACGCATTGAGTAGAAGATCATATGCGGGTACAAGTGCGATATTGTCAACGTAAAGTCCCATCTTGTATGACTTGCAAAGGATGGAGATAGAATTAAAGACTTCAGAGACCCATGTGATGATGGCGAATATACGAGTAGAACCGACTTTAATCGATAAAGTTAAAGTCGCTTCAAGCTTACGGACACAGAAGTCGATGCATATGAGGAAGAAAGTACAAGAAGGTGCTATTAGGAAGCAAGAATCGATGAAGAAGGAATACTTCGAGTCAACTCCACACTTTGTGTTCCTAACGACCCTGATTTAAAGTATAAAATCATGATGGAGGCGCACAACACACCGTTTGCAATCCATCTCGGGAGTACCAAAATGTATCGTGATCTTCGCCATACATTTTGGTGGAGCAATATGAAAAGAGATAGATAATATTTGTTTATCTTAAGGTGTCTAACTTGTCAACGAGTCAAAGAGGAGCATCAAGTACCAAAAGGTCCATTGCAACCACTTGAAATTCCAGAATGGAAGTGGGAGCACATTACTATGGATTTCAATTCATCGGTCTTCCCAAGGTTTCTCAAGGCATAGATGCAATTTGGGTCATTGTTGGTAGATTGACCAAGTCTGCTCATTTCTTACCAATACGAGAAACTTATACACTTGAACGTCTTGCTCGTATATACATAAACGAGATTGTAAGAGTGCATGGTATGCCAGTATCCATAGTTTCTGATCGAGACCCAAGATTCACTTCACGATTTTGGGTTAGTTTGCAAAAAGCTATGGGCACAGATTTACGATTTAGTTCGGCAAATTATCATCCTCAGACGGACGGACAATCAGAGAGGACTATTCAAACTCTTGAAGATTTGTTAAGACTCTGTGTCTTTGACTTCAAGGGAAGTTGGGACAAGTTATTACCATTGGTAGAGTTTTCCTACAATAACAGTTATCAAGCAAGTATTGGCATGGCTCCATTCGAGGCATTGTATGGAAGAAAGTGTCATTCTCCAGTATGCTGGGATGAGGTGGGTGAAGCAACGTTATTGGGACCGGAGTTGGTACGTATGACTACGAAAAAGATTCAAACGATTCGATAATGTATAAAAATCTCACAAGACCAACAAAAGAGTTATGCTGATCTTCATCGAAAGGACGTGGAATTCGATATTGAAAATCCTGTGTTGTTACGTGTTGCTCCATGGAAAGGAGTTACGAGATTTGGAAAGAGAGGAAAGCTCAATCCTCGATTCATTGGCCCATTTTTAATTCTCGATCGAGTAGGGACTGTAGCCTATAGACTTGCTTTACCGCCAAGTATGTCTCGTGTTCATAACGTTTTTCATATATCCATATTACGTAAATATGTGAAAGACCCGAACCATATTATTGAGTTAGAACCGGATGAAATAACGGAAGATTTAACGTATGAAGAGGTTCCTGTTCAAATCTTGGATAAGAAGGAACATATTCTACGCTCCAAGGTTATACCTCAAGTCAAAGTGTTATGGAGGAACCACGATGTTGAGGAAATGACCTGGGAGTTAGAATCTAAAATGAAATCAAGGTATCCTTACCTCTTCGACATACTGTAACGCACCTAATTTCGAGGGCTTAAATTTCATAAGAAAGGGAGATTGTAAGACCTCAACTTTTATGAATAAAATGAATTTTCTATAAATATCATTTTGAATATTATGGAATAAATTTGATATAATGTTATAGTTGTGGGTAATATTTATAAATTTTGCAAAAGTAATGCAAGTTGTTATATAATATTCGATTGGTCGTGAATATTCGTATTCTGGCAAAATCATTGGTGGACCCCACAATGTAATTATCATTTCGGATTGAGAAAACGACAAAAATATTTTTATGAAGATAACGGCGAAAGTTTTACCGTTGATCTTGTTGAACTACTCGGTAGTAAAAGCAGCAAAGAATACGCTGCGTGATAAGTAGTACGTACCAGATTGATTGTTAATGCTTATGTGAGAAGTCACTCGGTTTGATTCAATTATTGTCGATATTTTATATGTTATTAAATCAATAATTGAGATGACGAAGTTGTTAATATTATTATTTGCATTATTAACGATGTCTAGTAAGTTCTCGCTAAGGAGAGGTTTGGTCACCTAAATCAAGGCGTCAATAGGAGAAATCCTTTATGAAAAGCCCCCTCTTTCCGGAAGCGAATTCGGTCGATTAATAGTGTGAATAATAATAATGATGATGACGTTTTGTTTTATTCAGTATTATTAACGTAATAAAATGTAAAACTTTTTATATAAAATAGAATACTTTTATAAATTTATTCGTTTTATTAGGCTAATAGTAAAATCTTTTTATATAAAATGTAATACTTTTATAAAGTTATCTGTTTTATTGACAATAATTAGAATATATTATATTTTATTATGCATAGTGTTTCAGATAGTGCTTGATAGTGTTTCAGATAGTAAATTTTTTTAAAAAAGTTATTCGCTTTTATTAGATTATAAATAGAATATATTATATTTTATTTAAAAAATTTTGCTTTAAATATGGACCGTCAGATTAAAGTAAATCAATCTGGACCGTTTCATGGATTGATTATTATTCATTCCATTCTTCTATAAATAAAAGCTCATTCCTTCATTATTTCTTACCAATTCAATCGAAACTCTAGAGAGAGAAACTATAGAGAGAAAGAAGAAAAGTATTCTACTACTTCACCACTCGATATCAAGTTTCTTTTACGGTGAAGGGTATTATTTCTTTTGTATTCATGAAGAGAACTTATATTATTCCATCTTTATTATTCGTTGGAATAACTCGTATACTGGCTACCCTATACTTGGTGAAATTCTTACGTATTCCATTCTTTATTATTCATTGAAATATCCTCGCATCAGGCTTTCTGTGGGACTGGTTAAAATCTTTATTATTCATTGGAATATCACATGCGTGTTTTTACGGGACCTGGTTCCGCTTTTTATTATTCTCGTCGCTGAACATCCTGTTGGTGTGAATTTCACGACTTTGGTTCCGTCATTTAGTATTCTCATTGGAATAACCAATACGCTATCACAAGTACCGCATGCATGGTGATTTCGTTGTATTACATTCTTTATTATTCATTGGAATATCCCGCTTGTGTGTATTACGCCTCGACCGGTTCCGTTATTTATTATTTCGATGGAATAACTTTGTATGCCAAATACCGCATGCATGGTGATTTTTTTTGTTATTCCATTCTTTATTATACTCAGTTGGTTAAAGTTTTGACTTCTACACTCAATGAAATTAGTGGAATATTCTTGATATTTGCGATTCATCCAGTATCTTTTCATGGAAATATTTTTCTGAGCATTCTTGAATTTTACTTTACAAAGAAGTATCATGTTGACAATTTGGACGTTATTAGTTCCTAAATAAAGTAATTCTTGAACTTGTTTTTATTGAATTTTTATATCATTGTCATCATCCTCATGTTTATATTATTTTTGAAAGTCATATGTGGCATGTAGTGCATATATGGACTTAGTATGATTATGACTAGGGATTATTCGGTGTAATCATGACAGTAATGTTACAAATGATGTGGTAAAAGTTCTCATTGGTCCGAAGTGCATTGATAGACAGTTGTTGGCATGATCATGACCATTGATGAATATACAAATATCATTGGTCCGTAGTGCATGGATAATTTGTGGTCGTGACCCTAATGAATATCCTTGGCCGTAGTGCAGGGATGATGTGGATTATTTATTGTTCGAGTCTCAATGATAAAAGTGATGAAAACCTTTTTAAATCATAAAAGATAGTAGATTTTATTCTCTACTTGACTCTTTTAATGGATCAGATGTTTAATTCTGCGATTAAACTTGATATCTATTGTATTTTATCGGTTTAACATTGTTGAGGACTAATGATAATTTATTTTACATTATCTTAGTCATAATATTTCTTCATTGGGCTGGATTGAGCTCACATTTCTTTCACCGTTCTCTTCAGAAATGAGAACGTAGTCGGGACTAGTCGAGAGCGGAGTGATGGTCGAGAGATGGTGTCTTAAGTAGTCCTCACTATTCTGTTAAATAATGTGATAATAAATGTAATGAAGACTAAATTGAGTGTGAATATTGTCTAGATGATAATATTTATATTAAAACTCACAACATGTATTTTGTCGTATTTTACACGACTGTTGTATAATCAAGTTGTATTTGAATATAGTACCATGTATTTGGCGACTCAAAATGGATGATGATACTTATTTCGGGGGCGTCACATTATAAGTACGAGGGTTGCATGCACGTGCGCCACTTCTTAGTTCTTATAGATTTGAAAGTTAAATAATTTGTTTGACCAAAAGAAAGGATATTTAATTGCAACGTCATTAAAGATTAAAGAAGTGCGACAAATTGCATAGGCTTTGAGGCTCAATTGAACTCGACTCAACAAAAATATAAAAAAGACTTGAATGCGTTAATAATATAATTTAAATTTAAATATAAAAAATAACTCAAATAGTAATTCGAGTAGAACTTAAATAAAGTTATATTGGACTCATTTAAAATTTAAAATAATAGAATTATTAATTGTAACTCGATACATACTCAGTTAATACATATTCGAATAGATATTTGATACATTCTTTTATAATATATACAAAGTTTAAATAAAATTAAGATAATTAGTTATTACTTTTTTATTGTCATTTTATATTTGTAAAGTGTAATTGTAAATTTATTTTCTCATTCCTAAATAAAATAATAAGTTCAATTTGTAGTTATATGTATTTATAAAACTAGTTACTAACAATGTGAAAACTCGAATTTGAGTTTGAATTCTAAGCTTGTGAGTAATTTGAGTATAATTCGATTTGACTCAAATCCAATTAGAGTAATGAATACTAGAGTCGAGTCGAATTTGAGTAGAGTTTTTTCAAATACAATTCAAATACGAGTCGAATTCTAGTATCAATTTAAGTGTTCGAGTCAAATATGAGTATCTTTCTGTTCGGTTCAATTCAACTCATTTAGACACTTATCGACCTTGGTTTCAAAGTTACATAAATCTACCTAATTTCACAAAGAAATGAAATTGAACCGAATATTGTAGTTAGAATAAAGGTTAAATGACACTTTTAACCCTCTAAGTTATCATCTAATTTTAAATTTGTCCATAAAGTTTTTTTTTCATCA
>CM035156.1:4460460-4573193 GCA_020205615.1 Panax quinquefolius
TTGTCAAATAAGAAATAGTTTTATTTATTTGAGAATTTTGGTTACACAAAAATGTTATCTTTTATTGGCCAGTAATAATATATAATAACATATTTTTTTTAAAAATAATAATATTATAAATTTAGTATCATATCATTACTATTAAACTAATAATTTATTAGATAAACATTAAATAAAAATATATACTTAAATTTTAAAACTGTATAAATGAGACTATTCTTATTATATTAAATGAATATATAATTTGGCCAAGTTGATTAGATTTGAAATTTAAGCGAATCCCTCCCCCCAAAAAAATAACTTAATGCTAACCGGATTCTTATATTTTCATTAGCTGACTAACATGTAAAACACGGTCCTATTAATTTGTAAAATTCTAAAGTTCAATTATTTTAAAATTTGAAATAATAATTTTAGATTTAATAACATTTGTATATAGTTTACAATATTAATTATTGTATTAATTGAAATAAAATAAATTTAATTTAATTTAAAAATTTAAATTTTATAAATTTATTAAAGAAATAATAAAATTTCTTGTGAAAAGAAAGCAGCATTAAAATCTTTAAATAAAAATATATAATACATTATTGGGAAGGCATAAAAGTGGTGGAATCGAGAATCATCAATCTAAAGAAATATAATAATACTATTATCATATAAAAGTATTACATATGGTCAAATATTATATGGGGTGTTGTTCATAGATTTATTGTTAATTCAAAAATAAATTTATGAACACTACCGATGGTATGTGATAAGTTTATGTAATAACATTATTAAAAGAAATAAGAAAGGCCAGAAAGCAGAAGAGACTAGAGAGTCGGAACATAACACGTGGGCAAGCTCCCAAGACTGTACAGGCTATAAAGTGTAGTAGTAATAAAATAAAGTAATCCGATGTAGGTGTAAATAAATCAAATTTCTTGAAATGCCCTAATAAAAAAACAACTGTCGGGAATTAAGTAAACCCTTTGATGAATGGGGCTATTAAACTTGCACATGTTTTTGGCAAATTGACCACCTTGGCGCTGGAATTAGCAAGAAATATCAATTTTAAAAAAAATGTCAATTTGATTCAGGCAATGAGCAAGAAATATTGTTGTAGCATTAATTTAAGCCTAAACTGATCGAGATGATTACGGTGAAGTTGAAAAAAAATATAATTGAAAATGTTCTACTATTATAATAAATAAAAAAAAATCTATATGCAATTAATTGATCCTAAAAATAGTAACTTAATTGGAAATAGTACCGGTACTACTACGTTAAAACTAGTAAGTAGCTAGGCGCAACTGTAAAGCTAGCTCGAAAGTCTGTTTCAAGAACGTATCTAACTAAGAAGCTCATACTACTACTGCTACTGCTGCTACTACTACTTTGTTGTTGTTGGATTTCCTTCGGTATATATATAATAAGCCCATTTCTCTCCCCAGGAACTAAGAAACAAAACTCATCACCCACTCTCTCGAACTGATTGTTGGTAACAGGAATGAAGATGTCTTCTTCAGATCACAAAAATGAGTACCAGCGAGAACCACCAAAGAGGCAAAAGGGTGGCCTAATTACTATGCCATTTATCATAGGTAGGCCTATAATATATCCTAATTACATGTTGTTGATGATTTGAGATGTATGTATATATATTTATACTGAGATTTGGTTCATTAACCAACTTTTAAGAAGAAGAAAAAAAAAACATTAATTTTCATGCATGTTTTATGAGTGAACTTCTTTCTTTCTAACTGATTTTTGTTTAATTTCTTTAAAATAAAATTGTGATACAAACAAACACATGTACGACATACAGCAAATGAGGCATTTGAGAAGGTAGCAAGCTATGGACTTCTGCCAAACATGATATTGTATCTGATAATGGATTACGGGATGGGCTTAACAAAAGGCCAAAACATACTCTTCTTCTGGAATGCAGCTACTAATTTCACGCCACTTATCGGGGCTTTCGTCTCTGATTCTTACCTGGGTCGATTCCGAACCATTGGCCTCGGCTCCGTTGCCAGTCTCTTGGTAATTTTACTTCTATAATTAATCTCTCTCTCCAGATTCTTAATTTTTTTTTTGTTGGGCAAAAGATTCAATTATTTTTAGGTCGTCCTTGTGATTTTTTTGCATAATTATTGGGGAAATGGTGTGAACTGCCTCTTTGATTTGGAACAGAAAGAACTACTTTTTGCGTAATTGGAAAGAATTCACAATATATCAACTGATCACACCCTGTATACACATCACATTGTGTTGTCAGTTCTATTACATGTTAACAACACCCATCTTTACTATGTATATTTTTATATATAGGGTTCATCCACACCAACCCTTTTTAGCCCAGCCGTTATAACATGTAGCAGCTTGCTACAATATTTTTTATTTTTTTTTACAACATGAGGCCAAAAAAGGTTGCTCCCAACAATCGGTTGTTGTGGATGGAACCCCATATATATATATATATATATATTACCGGCTTTTAATACTCCCTCCCCCAAATTTACTCTTTCATTTTTTTAAGAGTTTGTTTGAAGCTCAATTGTGGCCGGAGTAGATCATAAATTTTGCTCCAAGTGGGGTAAAATTAGATGCCAAAAGGGCCTTAAACAAGATGAACTGTATTATTTATCCATGGGCACAATTGTTTACAGTGGTGAAAATTAGTTATGGAATGGTATAGTTTTTATGAAATGGTTGAGATAATTGGTTGCTTAAGATTGAGCAAGTAGTTAATCAAGTCCGTCTCACTCTTTTTCCTTGTAAAAATTGGTAAACAAGAGTAATCTAGCTGAATGAAGATAGATTTAAGATAGCTACTTGGCATTAATTTTATAATGGTCCTTATATATATATATTTTTTTTTTCCTTAAAAAATAACAGGGGATGACTCTTCTATGGTTAACGGCTATGATTCCACAAGCAAGGCCTGGCCCTTGCGATCCGCGAATGCAAGCCTGCAAATCTACTTCGCCATTCCAGTACTTTATCTTGCTTTTGTCTTTTGGTCTAATTTCCATTGGAGCAGGTGGAATCAGGCCGTGTTCATTAGCATTTGGTGCTGATCAGTTGGACAATAGAGATAATCCCAAGAATGAGAGAGTACTAGAACGCTTCTTCGGATGGTATTATGCTTCTGCAGCGCTTTCAGTTGTGATTGCTTTGACGGGTATTGTATACATCCAAGATCACGTTGGATGGAAAGTGGGTTTTGGGGTTCCAGCAATTCTAATGTTCCTGTCTGCTTCTCTGTTTTACCTTGCATCTTCCTTTTATGTCAAACAGAAAGTTAGGACAAGCTTGTTCACTAGCTTTGCACAAGTGATTGCAGTTTCTTATAAGAATAGAAACCTCGCTCTCCCACCTTCGAACTCTGATGTATGGTATCATCATCGAAAGGACTCGAATTTTCACGTGCCAACTGACAAACTAAGGTACCATTAGTTCTTCGTTATCATATGATATCACTATGATCACCATTGACATTTCATTTTGATACGTCTCTTACCTACTAATCGTAAATTGTTAATTGATTATGTTATTTTAGGTTCTTGAATAAAGCTTGCATCGTTAGGAATCCTGAAGAAATAAGCTCAGATGGAGTAGTTACAAACCCGTGGACTCTTTGCTCGGTGGATCAAGTTGAAGAGCTAAAAGTATTAATCAGAGTTATCCCGTTGTGGTCTACAGGAATCATGATGTCGATAAACATAAGTCAGAATTCATTTCAATTGCTCCAAGCTAAGTCCATGGATAGGCACTTCATTTCAAGCTTTGAAATTCCAGCAGGTTCCTTTGGGCTGTTTTTGGTCATCTCTTTATTCATATGGGTTATGCTGTACGATAGGGTAGTGCTTCCGGTAGCATCAAAGATCAGAGGAAAACCAGTTCATCTCGGTGTAAAACTAAGAATGGGGATTGGGCTGTTCTTTTCATTCATGGGGATGGTAGTTTCAGCCATTGTGGAGCACGTTCGACGCAGAAAAGCAATTCAACAAGGGCTCTTAAACAACCCAAGTGCAGTGGTGGATATGTCCGCATATTGGCTTGTGCCACAACATACATTAAATGGATTAGCCGAGGCTTTCAATGCAATAGGCCAAACAGAGTTTTACTATTCCGAATTCCCCAAGAGCATGTCTAGCATTGCATCGTGTCTGTTCGGATTGGGAATGGCGGTCGCAAATTTGTTGGCCAGTCTCATACTGAGCACCGTGGATGATGTTACTAAGAGAGGGGGAAAAGAGAGTTGGACTTCTACTAACATTAACAAGGGCCACTACGAGAGTTACTACTGGCTTCTTGCTATTATGAGTGCCGTAAACCTTGCATATTTTGTTGTTTGCAGTTGGGCTTATGGTCCTTGTGTTGAACGATTGAATGGGGTTAGACACGAGATCAGCAACGGTTCCGGGAAAGAGTTGCTGAAGCTAAGTTCTCGAGTAAAGAATGAAGCAGAAAATGGTAAAGAAATATCTAAATCTAGACCTTCACCAGCTTAATTAAATTTTGTTAATGTGTTGGTCTGGTTATTGTACTGAATGTATAATAACAGGACAGTGATTAATACTCCATAGATTGTGATTTATAGATCTCTGGAAAAAATTTGATCTCTCATGTATCGATATTGACATATATCAATTATATATATAGATTGTGCTTCAGAATTTTTCTCTTTGCGTGAAATCTTGGTGCTTACTAACTAGTGTACTGGAATGTGTTGGTGCAGACAAGTGCATGAATCTATTACTCGATTTGGAGATGTGATGAGCTGCTGTACTATGTTGTTAATGTGATTGCAGAATCAGTTTCCAAATATGGATATTAGTCCGTTGGTCCCACAAAAACGTTCCATTTACAATAACATTAAAATTCAATTTCAAATCATGTTTATTTTTAAAAGTAACAAATTTAAAATAATTTAAAGACGATGACAGATAATAAAATTATGATCACCAAAACGTATGATATTAGGATCCTACCATCTTTGTTTTAAAATTATTTCAACATTTTTTTTGAGTAATTTGCAAAAATTTTAAATTTATTTTATATCGTCAATATAGTATAATTTTATTATAAAATTTCACAAATTGATAGTAGTATAAAATTAGAATATATCCTAATTTTAGTACAATACTCATACGGTCATACCATTGCTTTGGATATACCTATAAATGTTGCAAGACTTTTACACATCACGTGTGACGGTGACAAAGAATCTTTAAAAACAAAGTACTCCGTAAAAGGGTAAAATGGTTTCAGAGAATCCTGAAAAACAAAGAAAAAGCTTTCGTACGAGGGTCCAATGAAGACGATGGGCATAAAAAACTGACATATATTATATAATATAATTAAAAATAAGAAGAACGTGCACTGTCAGAAATTAAAAATCAATGTCACGAATAAAAAAATAAAATTTATTCGCTACTAATAGTAGTGGACGCTAATTAAAATAAATGTTTGAGAATATTAATCATGATTTAAAGTTTATTAACCAAAGTTAAAAGTTTATAAAACAGGATTTAATGTTTATTAATCCCTTTATTAATCAGTATAGTAAAAAAAATAAAGTCACTCTATTATCGTAAAGTAAATAAGTAAAGTCACCATATTATCGTGGAGTAAAGAAGTAAAGAAATAAAGAAGTAAAGTCACCATATTATCGTAAAGTTATGTTATTATACGATCTGAGAATTCATTCTATGTTTATAAATTGAAATTTAGAAGGATCAAAATCGTAGAGTTAATTTGTTTGAAAAAAAATACTTTTAGTCCAATTACTAAATCGATGAATTATAATTCTTTTGGACCAATTAAAGAATTTGAGTCAGAGAAATAAACCCTAGTTAATAAAACCAAACACTTGTTTATAAACTCTTAACCCTGGTTAATAAATTTTAAACTCTAATTAATATAACCAAACTCTTATATATTATGATTAGCATCATCTACTATTAGTAGTGGATGATATGTGTTTTTTAACCATCCACTACTATTAGTAACGAATGATTGTTTTGACTTTTTTAATCTCATTCGTTGATGTTTAAAATGGATGGTAAAAAAAGTGTATACCCTATAAAAATCTGTATCAAGTACTTGCTATGGATCATTCTCTCTCTCTCTCTCTCTCTCTCTCTATATATATATATATATATATATATATAGCATCCCTTATTTATAGTATGAGAATCCTATACTTCAGGAGTTACGAATTAGAATCATTCATGGATTTAAAGACCTTTCACGATGTCAATCCATAATTGGTTAAATATTATGATAATTTTATTATTTATAGGATTGAATATTTTTGTAGAACACTCAATAATCCAAATTAATATATTACCCTTTATTAATAGGGTTATAAAAATATCACATGGTCATTCGTCATTGATGGATTATTTTTACCCACATTACATGTCCCCTACTCCTTTAAAAATATATTTTTAAGAGAGTAAATAACAATTTATAATTAAATAATTAAGCTCCCCTTTTTCTTTTTCTTTTTCCTTTTTTAGTGGGGCCCTTTATTTCTTCACCCTTGGCGTTGTGCACTACTGACGTTAAAATGAAATTCCTTGGCGCTATGGGAGTTCTCATTGGCGCTCTTTAGTTATTGAACAACGCTAAGGACAATATCTTTGGTGTTTTACATTACTTGACGTTTTAAAAACTTCAATCCTTTGGATTCAATCCTTAGAGCTATTACGAATCTCAATCATTGGCGATATGGGATTCAATCATTAGCGTTATGTGGGATCTCAATCCTTGGCACTATAGTGGAGGGTTAAAACGTCAAGGAATATGATCCTTGGCGTTTTAACCTCCTTAGCGCAATGGGAGCTTTGGGTTTGTAGCACTTTTAAGATGGAAAACAATGCCAACGAGTATATGGGTTGTGCTTTGAGGAGCTTTTCATGGCGTTTCTTGAGAGAATTTCCTCTTTTGCGCTATTTCTAACATCAAATATTGCCAAAGGTGATGCTTTTGGCTATTTTACTCGGTGCTTTAAAACTTGTCTGACCCATGGCGTTTTTTGGTATGACCAATAACGCCAAGTGGAGTGTGGGTGACATTTTTATTCCCTTTTTCCTTATCACTTTCTGGAAGCTCTTTCCTTGACGCTATTTAGAGTTATACCATTGACACTTTTGGGAGATACCCTCTTTGGCACATTTAATCTCGGGGCTCTATGACATTTTCAGGAGAAATACTATTCACTGTACTGTTGAGTTGGACAACCTTCATGACACTAATTTTAAGTGGGTACAACCTTGGTACTAATTTAAGTGGATCGCCTTTTTTTGATCATCATGACTTTCATGATTAGCCTCTATGACTTTAAATCTAGACTTCATTTCCTTTGGCGCTCATTACGCTAATTTTTGGCCTTCATGGCTTTAATTTCGGGCCTATTAAGACTTTAATTCTTGCCTTCTAGGCTTTAATTCTTGGCCTTCTATGCTCTAAGTGGCTACACATGATGTTATTTCCTGACCTTCATGACTTTCGTTGGCCTTCATAGCTTTAACTCTAGGTTTCACGACCTTTAGCTCCCATGACACTGGTTATTGGCCTCCAAGACTTTCATTATAGGCTCTATGGCCTTCCGTAGGAATACAAATTACATTATTTTTGTGTTGCTACAACAATGGGCTTGGTGGGGCATTTCCCGACTATAGTGGGAGTTTCCTTGTACTCATATCATATTTCTTGTGTTTGGAAAACTCCTCTTATGTTCTCTTCAGCTTTTTTGTACTTAGTTTTATAATTTATGAATGATTATCTGTATGGAGGCCTTACCAGGCTTTATGGGAATCATCCCTTTACATCATGAACTTATTAGGAGAAACGATATCTTAGTTAAAATAATTGCGTTGAGGAAGCCTTTCTTTTTTATTACCGAATAAATAATAGCCTTAAAGGCTTACATAACTTGAATTGACCCTTGAGGCTATGACTACAACATATTTTATTCTTTATTACTTAAGTTCCTAAGATACTGAATGTGACGCCCCCAAAATAGGTATACAACACCCATTCCGAGTCGCCAAATACATGGTACAGAAAGCAAACTACAACTTTAATAATACAATTGTCGTGCAAAATACGACAACACATACTGTGAGTTTAAATACAAATATTGTCTTCTAGACAATATCCACACTCAAATAAGTCCTCATTACAATTATTTATACACTATTTTACTGAAATAGTGAGGACAACTAAAACATCTTTCTAGAACCATCACTCCATACCCCGATTCGATCCTGCTATGTTCTCACCTCCTGAAAAGAAAAATAGAACAAAAAGGAAAAAGATGAGCTCAACTAACCCAGTAAAGAATATTATGACTAAGATAATATACAACAAATTATCATTAGTCTTCAACAGGGAAAAATCTGATAGAATATAATAGACAACAAGTTTTAGATCAACAAATACAGCGGAAACAACAATCCATTAGAAGAGTCACGTAGAGAATGAATTCTACTATTTTCTAAGATTTAAGAGTCCATCATCAATATTTTATCCCTGTAACATCAATCAATATACATCTTTTAATCAAATATTCATCTTTGCACTACAGGCCAAAGATATTCATTTATTTCACTAGTTGGTCATGTTCATCTCAACACCTGTTCATCTTTGCACTACGGGCCAAAGATATTCATCAGTTAATCATTCATCTTTGCACTACAGGCCAAAGATATTTAATAATAATATCATCATTTAAGACTGAGTATGATGAAAAATATTTTAAAGAAAACGAATCCAGTGAGACAGAAGGACAAATATTAGGGATTCGTATAACAGTTTATCCAAGATCAATAATACTTCATAATAACCAATTGTGAAGCAGAATTCAAAAATAACGATCAAAACATGGATACAATCAAAGATAGTAGCCAAAATAGACATTTTGGACAAAAAGAAAAATTTTTATTTTTCGGTAAATAGTGCCGTATTCGTTAATAGTGCCGTATACGTGAATAGTAACCCCGACACAAAAAGTTCTAAATTTGATTAAAAAGTTTACCAATATTTCGGCATAATGATATTGAAGAAAATTGTGACGCCCCCAAAATAGGTATACATCACCCATTCTGAGTTGTCAATACATGGTACAGAAACAACTACAACTTTATTATTACAACAAGAAAAGCTGTGAGTTTGAATACAAATATTATCTTCTAGACAATATCTATACTCAAATAAATCCTCATCACATTTATTGATACATTATTTTACAACAATGGTGAGGACTACTAAACAATTCTTTTCTAAAACCTTCATTCCATACCCGACTGTATTTTCGCTATATTCTCGCCTCCCGAGAAGAAAAATGGAACAAAAAGGAAAAGGGTGAGCTCAACTAGCCCAAAGAAAGAATATTATGACTAAGATAATATACAACAAATTACCGTTAGTCTTCAACAGGGAAAATCTAATAGAATACAATAGACAACAAATTTTAAATCAATATTCGCAATGAAATAATAATTCTTTAGAAGAGTTAAGTAGAGAATGCAAACTACTATCTTCTATGTATGAATTTAAAAGTTCATCGTCTATCTTTTATCCCTGTAACATCAATCAATATACATACGGAATCAAATATTCATCTTTGCACTACACAGCCAAAGATATTCATCATTAGTCATTTCATCTAAACACCGCTTCATCTTCAAGGCTTGCGCTACTGACAAAGATATTCTTCAGAAATCATTCATCTTTTTGCACTACGAAGGCCAAAGATATTCAATAATATCATCATTTAAGACCGAGGATGATGAAAAATATTTTAAAGAAAGCGAATCCAATTGAAACAAAATGACAAGGATTAAGGATTAAGGATTTCGTACTTTGTTTTATCCATGTTCAAAAATAC
This sequence comes from Panax quinquefolius, assembly GCA_020205615.1. Taxonomy (NCBI): domain Eukaryota; kingdom Viridiplantae; phylum Streptophyta; class Magnoliopsida; order Apiales; family Araliaceae; genus Panax; species Panax quinquefolius. Next base: position 4,470,350 of record CM035156.1, read on the forward strand.
CTCAAAAATAATCATAGTGGTGTAAAATTCAAGAATGATCAAAACATGGATACAATCAAAGCTAGTATCCAGAATAGATATTTTGGACAAAAAGAAGAAATTTTATTTTTCGGTGAATAGTCTTCAGTATCGTGAATAGTAACTCTCACACAAAAGATAGAAATTTCCCAAAAATATCTTCACGCTTCATGAATAGTACTCGTGAATAGTAACTCATGAATAGTAACTCATGAATAGTAACTCGTGAATAGTAACTCATGAATAGTAACTCATGAATAGTAACCCCGACATGAAAAAGTTCCAAATTTGATAAAAGTTTCAACCGATATTTTAGCATAATGATATTGAAGAAATAATATCATTTGAAGAAAATAACATCCTTACCTCGAAAGATTAGTACTTCTAATTTGGAATAAGGGTATAGTCTTTGAAGGAACTTGCACCGATCTAACAATACTCAAAGTATACTCACAAGAATGCGCTCAATATATCGAGAGAAATAGAGAGAAACTTGGGTTTACGGTGTATTTTTTCAATTCTAACCTAAGACCCTATTTATAGGAAAATGCTTAGAACACCAAAGTAGAAAATTGAATATAATATTAATATATTTTTCACATTTTCTTTAGCCCACCTTAAACAACCTGATCTCAGCCCATTTGAATCATATGTGAGGCCAACTTAGTTTAAAAAGCGTTTTTCTCAAAATAATTAACTAAAACTCCCAAAAATTAATTATTTGAACTTTGAACTTCAATAATTCATAATAAATAATAGCCTTTTATCAGAAAATTCAAATCTTGCGTGTTTTTATAGGAAATTCAATACAACTGCAGAAGAAATTTTTTAAATTCCAAATGAGAAATTAATGAAATCCACAAACGGTAGATTTTACGTGCTATAATCAAATTTGGTCAATAAATGGGGTCCACCGACATGTTTAACATGTTTTAAATATTTATTGCAACAAAAATACTCTTCCTCCTCGTATACTCATATATCCCACATTCGTTGTAAAAATATCACCATTATTATATAATAATATATTTAAATAAATTATTTTATCAGAAAAAGATAAAATTTCAATTTTCAACAATTGTCACATTAAAAATTTTCTCCATCTATATCCACATAAAATCAATATTTTCCTTATCATATGAATCAATAATTAATTATTCACAAATAATATTACAAAATCAAAATATTGACAACCAAGCAGTTCCCAGGAAAGAGGGGGCTTTCCAATAAGAATTTCTTCTTACTGGCGCGCAATTAGGTGACCAAACCTCTCCTTAGACAGAACTTTCTAGACATTGCCAATAATGTTATCTAATAATATTATTCAGATAATATGAATTATTGCTTCGATAATGAAAAATCTTTGTGTAATGACAATTATTGAAACAACAAAAGAATATAAAATATCAACGCAACAATTATTAACTCAATAAAATCTTTGAATAAGTAATTACATGTAACCATTATTGAGTAGTGCCTTCTTACGTAAAAATCAATAATTGGTGCAATACTGGTGTCTTCTTGTGTTTTAACCACCGAGTATTTTAACAAAGATAGCAGTGAATAACTACACCGTTATTTTTAAACAACTTATATTTGTCGTTTTCTTCATCCAATCGCTTTTACGTTATGGGCCCCACATGGTCGCTGCTGGCGTCGCATAAATACGAATATTCTGAAGCAGTGCGAATATTCCACGACCAAACGAATATTCAAACAACAATGAATATTTTATAACCACTTGCTTATTTTGAAATATTTGCGTATTTTACCCCTAACTATCCACATTAATCAAATCAACCCTTACTATTTCAAAAAATAATAAATAGAAAATTAAATTTCATTAATAATAAGTTGGGGTCTTACAACCTCCCCTCCTTATCAAATTTCGTCCTCGAAATTGGCGTTAAATACACAGTGTTTGAAAAGGTGAGGATACCTCGCTTTAATTTCCGTTTCAATTCCCGGTCATTTCCTCTATAGCATGATTCCTCCACAAAACTTTAACTTGTGGTATGACCTTTCAACGCGTAGGGACATGCTCCTTCCTATCCAAGATCTTGACAGTACCTCCTCATACGTTAAGTCTTGGCTATCTCGTCCGGTTCTAACTCTATAAGCGTGGTTCGGGTCTTTCACATATTTACTGAAGTACGATATGTGAAACACATTATGAACACGAGACATACTCGGAGGTAACGCAAGTCTATAGGCTACATTTCCTACCGGTCAAGAATTTGAAATGGACCGATAAATCGTGGATTGAGCTTTCCTCTCTTCCCAAATCTTGTAACTCCCTTCCATGGAGCAACTCTCGCAACAATACATGATCCCCTACACTAAATTCCACGTCTTTTCGATGAAGATCCGCATAACTCTTTTGTCGATCTTGTGCCATTTGTATACGTTGTCGAATCATTTGGATCTTTTTAGTAGTCATACGCATTCAACTTCGGGTCCCAACAAAGTGTTGCTTCACCCACCTCGTCCCAACATCTTTGGAGAGCGACACTTTCGTCCATATAATGCTTCAAATGGAGCTACACCTATACTTGCTGCGATAACTATTGTTGTAGGAGAATTCCACCAATGGTAAATACTTATCCCAACCGCCGCTTGAAGTTTAGGACCACGAGTCTTAATAAATCTTCAAGAGTTTGAATAGTCCTTTTCGATTGTCCATCCGTTTGAGGATGGTATGTCAACCAGAATAGAAATGCGTGCCCATAGCTTTTTGCAAGCTAACCCAAAATCTTGAAGTGAATCTTGGGTCACGATCCGAAACTATGGATACGGGCATGCCATGCAACCTCACAATCTCATTCACGTCACATATTAGCAAGACGTTCAGTGAATAAGTCTCCGTATCGGCAAGAAATGAAAGCGAGACTTGGTTAATCTATCAACAATAACCCAAATAACATTGATGCCCTGAGAAACCGTAGGAAGACCCGTAACGAAATCCATGGTAATGTGTTCCCACTTTCATTTCGGAATCTCAAGTGGTTGCAACGGACCCTTAGGTACTAGATGCTCCGCCTTTACACGTTGACAAGTTAAACACATTGAGATAAACTTTGCAATCTCTCTCTTCATATTGTTCCACCAAAATGTATGTCGAAGATCACGATACATTTTAGTACTTCCAGGATGGATTGCAAATGGTGTATTGTGTGCCTCCATCATAATCTTGTACTTCAAATCAGAGTCGTTAGGAACACAAAGTCTAGAGTGGACTCGATGTATTCCTTCTTCATCAATTCTCGCTTCCGGAATAGCTCCTTCTTGTACTTTCTTCTTCATACGCATCAGCTCCGAGTCGGTGGCTTGAGCAACCTTAACTTTTTCTATTAAAGTTGGCTCTATGCGTATACTTGACATCATCGCACTCGTTCCCGCATATGATCTTCTACTCAACGCGTCAGCTACCACGTTCGCTTTTCGGGATGGTATTGAATAGTGTGGTCGTAGTCTTTCAATAGCTCGAGCCAACGTCATTTGCCGCGATGTTGAGTTCTTTTTTGAGTGAAGAAATATTTAAGGCTTTTATGGTGCGAATATATCTCCACTTTCTCCCCATATAGATAGTGCCTCCATAGCTTTAAGCAGCATAAAACGATTCGCTAACTCTAGATCATGAGTAGGATAATTCCTCTCATACTCTTTAAGTTGTCGCGAGGCATAAGCTATGACTTTCTCACGTTGCATGAGAACACATCCTAACCCCTTTGCTCGAAGCATCGTTGTAGATAACAAATCCATCCGAACCGGATGGTATTGTTAGAACAGTCTTGAAATAAGTCTCCTCTTAAGCTCTTGGAAACTCTTCTCGCATTCTTCGCTCCAAGCAATTTTGTATCCTTAGGAGTTAAATTTGGGTTAATGGAGTAGCGATTAGAAGAAAACCCTTCCACGAATCTCCGATAATAACCAATTAAGCCCAAAAACTTCGTCTTGATCCACAACCGACTTGGTTGCTTCCAACTTTGTATTGCTTCAATCTTCGCCGGATCAACAGATACTCCATGTTTGACACCACGTGCCCAAGGAATGCTACTTCCTCAAGCGAACTCGCATTTCTTCAATTTGGCATATAGTTTGTTTTCACGAAGCCTTTGGAGTACCAGCTTCAAATGGTGTTCATGATCTTCACGAATTTTGGAATATATGAGGATGTCATCAATAAAACAACAACGAACTGATCCAAATATTCCTTGAATACTCGGTTCATCATATCCATGAAAGCCGTAGGAGCATTAGTCAATCCGAAAGACATGACTAAGAATTCATAATGCCCGTCTTAGAAGTTCTAAAGGCGTCTTTGGAATATCCTCGATTCTAATCTTCATTTGATGATATCCGTAAGCGAAGATCGATTTTTGAAAAGAATTGTGCCCTTGCAGAATTGGTCAAACAAGTCATCAATACGAGGTGAGGATACCTATTCTTGATGGTGACATGGTTCAATTCCCAGATAGTCAATCTTAAAGTCGCATACTCCGTCTTTCTTCTTTTCTGAATAAAGCAGGAGCACCCCGAGGAGATGTCTTGGGACGAATGAAACCGATGTCCAACAATTCACGTAGTTGGACCTTTAACTCTGAAGTTCAATAGAGCCATTCGATATGGGGTTTTAGAAATGGGCTTTATACGGGTTCAAGATCAATAAAGAATTCAACTTCACATTACGGGGGGTAGGCAAGGAAGTTCTTCAGAAATCGCCGGGAAAGTCAATAACAACAGGAATATTATTCAAATTTGGCGTGTCTTTATTCAAATCCATAACATGGGCTAAGAAAGCTTGACATCCGTTTTTCAATAAGCGAATAGCTTTATGATTAGATATGACGTTGATTGATTTTAATGGTTTAGTTGCTTGAATTGCATAACAAAGTTGGTTAGGAATATGAAAACTAACAACCTTACGAAAACAATCAATTTTGGCATGATGAGTAGTTAACCAATCAATCCTTAAAATCACATCAAAAGCAAGTATCTTTAAAGAGATAAGGTCAACAGGTAAGGTAATGGTGCCAACTTGAATCAAACAAGATTTATAAGCGATTGGATGTGATGAAAGTTTCTCTAATCGGAGTTTCCACAGATAGGTCAAAGTCTAATTTCTCCGAGTCAAGTTTAAACTTTGAGCACAAGCGGGAGAGATAAATGAATGGGTAGCACCCCGGTATCAAGTAAGGTATAAACTTCGCAAGAATTTATAAATAGCTTACCCGTGATCACCTCGTTTGGGTTCCACGCATTTTGACCGATCCACAACAAACGCTCTTCCGGAATCGTTGACTTTGACTTTTTCTCGGGACGATCTTTTGAGTCACCGTCCCTCATTGAACTAGGTTTCGCTACCATACAATCTTGAGCGATATGTCCTTCCTTTCCACAATTATAGCATACCTTGAACTGTTGTGGGATGGTTTGGACCGATATGTCCCTCTTTCCGCATTTATAGCATATAATGGGGTGGTCGTTCTCCTCCCTTAGAACCGATTCTTCTTAAAGACTATCGTCTTCACATGGTCGTTGTTAAATCATCTCTTTTAAAATCTCCTCCCGACTCGCTTCTTCTATTTTCATGGCCATGATTACCACCGTAGAGTGGTTACCATTTTTGTCCGTCTGTTTTTTTTTCTCTATTTGGTTATCATTATTCGTTAGCTGCTTATCTCTAGTACGATCTCAGTTATGGTCCTCAGTTGACCGTACTTTCGTTATCTCGCTTCTAATAATTGAGCCCATTTTACAACATCCGAATAGAGAGAAAGTTTATGAGAAATGAGATCTTGACGTATCTGGGTTTCAAACCTCTAAGAAACATCCGCGTCATCGTTCCTCATTCTCCACCAAATGAGGTGCAAACTGGATAACTCGCAAACTTTGCCTCGTCTTTGAGACACCGTCATGTTGTTTTTGCTCTAACTCGATGAACTCCACTTCCTTCATACGTATGTGAACACTTTCGGGAAAGTATTTGTCATTAAATAATTCTGAAATGTCTCCCAAGACATCTTTGAGAGTGCGGTTGGATGGTACGCTTCACGGAGACTCCCACCGGTGAGTCCGCCTCACCCACGGAACATAAAGGTGGCGAATGGAACCTTACGTTCCTCCGTGCATCCCAAGACATCGAATATCTTGGTAATTTGCTTGACCCATGTTTCCGCCATGATCGGATCTGGCTTTCCTTAAATTCGGTGGTCCCAACTCTTTGAGCGCTTGGTTGTGACAACCCTTGAATTGCTATCATTTCCTCTGTATTTTGAACACGAGTCTCCTAAATCGATTTTGCATGAACAACAAAAAGCTTCTAAACATCCCCTCGTTCATCATCATCGCTTTCGGTGGTGTTGTTCACGGGAGGAACATTGCCGACTGTTATTGCGACGTTCTCCTCGTTGGTGAGTACCAAGGCGTCTCCACGGTCTCATTTCCAATGTTAATATTCTCGGTCGACATTCTCAAATCATCATCGTAAAAAACAAGGGTTAATTAAGGAAATCAATATATCACATAATATCCTTATATCTTGACCAACTAAAAAGATAAGCTTAGGTAGGACACACTAAATGAAGGATTTACTCGTCTCTCCCCTCCTAGTTCTATTCACCGATCTCGCCGGAGATCATATCCTAAGCTCGATACCAACCTGTGACGCCCCAAAATAGGTATACATCACCCATTACGAGTTGTCAATACATGGTACGTAAACAACTACAACTTTATTATTACAACAAAAAAAGCTGTGAGTTTGAATACAAATATTATCTTACAGACAATATCTATACTCAAATAAATCCTCATCACATTTATTGATACATTATTTTACAACAATGGTGAGGACTACTAAACAATTCTTTTCTAAAACCTTCATTCCATACCCAGAGCACTGCATCTTCTTATATTCTCGCCTCACGAGAAGAAAAATGGAACAAAAGGAAAAGGGTGAGCTCAACTAGCCCAATAAAGAATATTATGACTAAGATAATATACAACAAATTCTGAATTAGTCTTCAACGAGGGGAAAAATCTAATAGAATACAATAGACAACAAATTTTAAATCAATATTCGCATGGCGGAAATAATAATTCATTAGAAGAGTTAAGTAGAGAATGCAAACTACTATCTTCTATGTATGAATTTAAAAGTTCATCGTCTATCTTTTATCCCCGTAACATCAATCAATATACATCCGGAATCAAATATTCATCTTTGCCTTATAGGCCAAAGATATTCATCGATTAAGTCATGTTCATCTAAACACATGCTGCTCATCTTCAAGGCTACTACCAAAGATATTCTTCAGAAATCATTCATCTTTGCACTACAGGCCAAAGATATTCAATAATATCATCATTTAAGACTGAGGATGATGAAAAATATTTTTAAAGAAACAAATCCAGTGAAACAAAATGACAAGGAGATTAATGATTAAGGATTCGTACTTTGTTTTATCCATGTTCAAAAATACCTCAAAAATAATCATAGTGGTGTAAAATTCAAGAATGATCAAAACATGGATACAATCAAAGCTAGTATCCAGAATAGATATTTTGGACAAAAAGAAGAAATTTTATTTTTCGGTGAATAGTGCCGTATACGTGAATAGTAACTCCGACACCAAAAGATAGAAATTTCCCAAAAACATCTTCACACTTTCATGAATAGTACTTTCGTGAATAGTAACTCGTGAATAGTAACTCATGAATAGTAACCCCGACATGAAAAAGTTCCAAATTTGATAAAAAGTTTCAACCAATATTTCAAAGATAATGATATTGAAGAAATAATATCATTTGAGAAGAAAATAACATCCCTTACCTCGAAAGATTAAGATTTAAATTTGGAATCTAAGGGTATAGTCTTTGAAAGGAACTACACCGAATCTAACAATACTCAAAGTATACTCACAAGAATGTGCTCAATATATCGAGAGAAATAGAGAGAAACTTGGGTTTACGGTGTGTTTTTCAATTCTAACCTAAGCACCCTATTTATAGGAAAATGCTTGTAACACCAAAAGTAGAAAATTAAATATAATATTAATATATTTTTCATATTTTCTTTAGCCCACCTTAGACAACTGATCTCAGCCCATTTGAATCACATGTGAGGCCAACTTAGTTGCAAAAAACGTTTTCTCAAAATAATTAACTAAAACTCCCAAAAATTAATTATTTGAACTTGAACTTCAATAATTCATAATAAATAGCCCTTTTATCAGAAAATTCAAATTTTTGAAGTTTTTATAGGAAATTCAATTCTCTACAACTTTGCAGAAGAAAATTTTTCCGAATTCCAAACGAAATTGACCGAAATCCACAAACGGCCGATTTTACGTGCTATAATCAAATTTCGATCAATAAATGGGGTCCATGAGACATGTTTAACATGTTTTAAATATTTATTGCAACAAAAATACTCTTCCTCCTCAGTATACTCATATATCCCACATTCGTTGTAAAAATATCACCATTATTATATAATAATATATTTAAATAAATTATTTTATCGAAAAGATAAAATTTCAATTTTCAACAATTGTCACATTAAAAATTTTCTCCATCTATATCCACATAAAATCAATATTTTCCTTATCATATGAATCAATAATTAATTATTCACAAATAATATTACAAAATCAAAATATTGACAAATGTGCGGTTCAGGAAAGAGGGCTTTCCAATTAGAATTTTTCTTCTTCTTGGCGCATGATTAGGTGACCAAACCTCTCCTTAGACGAACTTTCTAGACATTGCCAATAATGTTATCTAATAATATTATTAGGATAATATGAATTATTGCTTCGATAATGAAAAATAATGTGTGTAATGACAATTATCAAACAACAACAATATAAAATATCAACGCAAAGAATTATTAACTCAATAAAATCTTTGAATAAAGAATTATCGTAACCATTATTGAGTAGTGCCTTCTTCACGTAAAAATCAATAATTGGTGCAAAACAGGTGTGCTACTTGTGTTTTAACCGCGAGTATTTTAACGAAGATTAAATCAGAATAACTACAAGATTATTTTTAAACAACTTATATTTGTCATTTTCTTCATCCAATCGCTTTTACATTATGGGCCCACACACATGGTACGGTGTAGTCGCATACGAATATTTTCCGACGCGATCGAATATTCCACGACCAAACGAATATTCCCCAAACAACAATGAATATTTTATAACCACTTTGCTTATTTTGAAATATTTGCGTATTTTACCCCTAACTATCCACATTAATCAAATCAACCCTTACTATTTCAAAATAATAAATAGAGAAAATTAAATTTCATTAATAATAAGTTGGGGTCTTACAAAATAATATCATTTAAGAAGAAAATAACATCCCTTACCTCAAAATAACTAGTATTTCGATCGAAATATCGGATAGAAAATCGAAGAAACTTAGACTTAACGCAAGAACTCGAAAGTATCAAAATACTCACAAAATACGCTCGAGAATCTAGAGAGAAAGAAAACTTGTTTACGGTGTGATTTTCAATTCTAATCTAAGCGCCTATTTATAGGAAAATCTTTAGAAACGCTTATAGGAGACTAAAATAATAAATTAATATTATTTATTCTCATTTTTTCTACGCATGCTTTGAAAGCCATCAGCCCCTCATTTCTGAAATTTCAGCAGCCCACATGTTATTAACACCAACCAAAAGTGGGTCCCACCCATAAATTTAATAAAAATCATTTTATTTTTCGAAACTTCAACAATTCATAGAAAATAGCCCGTTTATCAGAAAAATACGAATTTTATGTCCATTTCGCATGAAATCGAATTCTCTACAACTTTGTAGCTTTGAGTTTTTCCAAATTCCAAACAGAAAATATCTGAAATTCATAAACGGGTGATTTTTAATACTTCCCTTCCGACAAAATACTGATAAAACACATTAGCATTAATTCCTTCAATTATATCCACATAAAATAAATATATCCATTAATTATATTAAATAAATATTTCCTTATCATATAAATCAATAATTAATTATTCACAAATAATATTACAGAATTACACTTACGATAAACCGCATACGGTTCCCAAAAGAGGGGCTTTCAATAAGGATTTCTCCTATCAAGCGCAATTAGGTGACCAAACATCTCCTTGATGTAACTTTCTAGACATTGCCAATAATGCTATCTAATAATATTATTCAAATAATATGAATTATTGATCTGATAATGAAAAATATTGTCTGCAATGACAATTATTGAAACAACAATAATATAAACTATCAACGCAACAATTATTAAATCAATAAAATAAAATATTGAGCGAAGAACTACCGTAACAATTATTGAGTAGGTCTTCACGTAAGAATCAATAATTCAACAATACGGTCTGCAAACCACGCGTAGACATCGTATTTTAACCACCGGGTATTCCAACAGTATTAACGGTAACAATTACGCCGTTATTCATAAAAACTCATACTTTGTCGTTTTCTTCATTCGACACTTATTCCGTTATGGGCACACAATTGACTGTGCCATCGTACGGATATTCCCGATAAAAAGAATATTTTATAACCACTTGCTTATTTTGTAAAATTTGCACATTTCACCCATAACCAAATCATTATATCAAATTAACCCTTATTAATTTAGAATAATGAATAGAGGAAAATTCAATTTTATTTAACATTCCTTTCATATTTAGATTTAAGGAATCAATGCACATAATCTGCCCCCCAGCCTCATTCTGCATTATAGATAATAAGTAGCTGATTATGGCCACCTTCTGGTCACCCTTGACTTTTCATATGCCAGTTGTTGTCGGGATATTCAACCTCATGTGATATGTAGAGGGTATAACTTTGAATTTATGTAGTCATGTCCTATCGAGAATTATGTTGTATGATGAGTGAGTTTTCACAATTATAAAAGTAATCATAGTAGTGGTTTGATTTGGTGGTTCACCCAAAGTCACTGATAAGGTTAATACTGCCCTTAATTTTAGTTTTTAACCCCGTGAATCCATAAAGTGGTGTTGGTGAAGGGGTAAATTGATCATCTCTATAACCCATCTTTTTAAAAATAATTTGATACAAAACATCTACTGAACTACCAATTTCTACCAAGACTCTTCGAATAGTAAAGTAACTAATTACTACCATATTTGTAACCAGAGGATCATTATGTGGAAACTTGACACCATCTAAATTATTATTAATAAAAGATATTACCTACTCTAACCCAGTTTTCTTTAGAGATGATTTCACTGTGAGAGCCTTCCTTGCATATGCCTTCCTTGATAAATTTGAGGTGCCTTTGGTTATTGCTTTTTTTGAGATCACTTGGATAACTATTCCTCTTGTTGGGGATCTCGATCCCTACTGGACCAATTCATTCGATCGCGCCTATTACGGCGTCCATCTTGATTATCATGAACATTCATTTCTCTTCTTTCATCTATGTTATCTTTGTCACGCCTGACTTGCCTTTCATCCCTTTATTTTAAAAATCTATCCAAGTGGCCTCTTCTTACCAGATATTCTATCTCATCCTTCAAGTGTCTGCAATCATTGATATACTGGTTTTGATCTTTTTTCTTAACATCACCCCTCATAGGTTTGGCCCACCTTACATAGGGTTCAGATGTTATAGATCTCCATCAGAATTTGACTTCTTCGAGAAGTTAGGGGTGTATATTGAGAGTACCTTAAGATGGATGTCACTTTTGAAGATTTTGTGTTTCCTTTTGATCTTTTTACATTTTTATTCTCCATATTTTCGAGTTCGTCATTCCTTCTCTTTCGATCCTCAATCTTGGGATTACTCTTGGGTTGGACAATATCTTTGACAACCATGTACTTTTCTGCTTTACTTTGGAGTTCTGCCATTATTTGTAGAGGATTCTTAATTAAAGACATCTTCAAGTGCTCGTTGGTTGTCTCATTAGTGGGAGCCACCACTATTACATAACTGGTTAAGATTAGGAATCTTCAAAGCTTCTTTCGTGAAACGATTTAGGTAATCCCCCGTGGATTGTTCGTTTCTTTCGATCGCAGATATGAGTGAGGTCGAACTTTTAGTGTGTGTTTTTCCTCAAATAAATTGATTGACAAATAATTCGTTCAATTGATCAAACAAACTAATTGAGGCAACAAGTTGTTTGTATCAAGTGTTGGCTGGACCCTTTAGGGTTTGTGGAAAAGCCTTCCACTTGATTACATATGAGAAATTATGTAATAGTAACAAAGTATCAAAAGTAAGAATATATTTTGTAGTATCACCTATTCCATCGTATTTGTCCATCTAAGACATCTTGAAGCCTTCTGGAAGAGGTTCACCCATGATATCTTGCATGAAGAGCGGAAGACCAGCTTTGTATATCATACATCCGGGTCCTACTTCTTGAATTCCTTGAGATGGTTACATTCCTTGACGGTCTTGGACAGAGGCGGAACTAGGGGGCGGACGAGGGTGTCTGACCCCAGTAGAGTGGTAGCCCAGGCGGAATAGCGGGAGGGGCGGGGTGGGCGGGGCGGGGCGGGGGTCAGCCGTCGGTCTTGGTGGCGCCACAAGATCCAAAGACACGAGTCTCTTTTTTACCGAAGCACGAGAGAAAACCCATCAAAACTGGACATGATGCTAATGAAATTATATTCAGTGAGGTGGAAGATGAGAAGCCTCGGGGAGTAGACTTACTTCCAGCTTCAGAAAGGCAAAAAAGAATTACCCAACTGCAAGCAAAACTAACTCAAGCAGCTGCGGAAGGAGCTGTGAAGATCAAGAGAAGAAGGGGTCCACATAGAGGGGAGGACTTTACGTTGACTCAGGCCTTGATAAAGGCAGATTTTTGGCTCATATTTTTCTCACTTCTATTGGGATCGGGATCTGGGTTGACTGTCATTGATAATTTGGGGCAAATGAGCCAGTCCTTAGGATATGATAACACACACATATTTGTTTCATTGATCAGCATTTGGAACTTTCTAGCCTCTAGGTCGTGTTGGTGGGGGATACTTTTCCGAGATAATTCAAGTATAAATTAACCTTAATCCTCCTGAACGCTGACTAATTTTTTGTTTTACTGCGTCTATTTTCTCCTTTCCTCATGCATCCGTAATGTTGTCGAACAGGGATTATTCATTGTTATTGTTTTTATTTATACTAGATTATTTACATATTTGTATATATGAAATTGTTTTTTTGTACTTTACAATGTATCCATAATTTGTATATATGAAATTGTTCTTTGTTTTTTTGTAAGAAAGTTGGACAATTTAAACTAGTTGCGGTATTTAAGGCACTGAACCACTATTGTTGGTGATTGCTATCTGCATCTGACTTTACCTGTGAAATATATTGCTTTTTGGACATTCTGCTTAGACATTATATTGATGTATGCATAACTGGTACTTAAATGAATCCGGCGGCCGCTGCTGCTTCTTTGCTCTGCCGTCAATAAATAAAATTTTTTTATTAATATATTTTGACCCCCTTATAAATTCGTTCTGGTTTCGCCACTAGTCTTGGAGTCATTTTTATACTTCTCTTTCGATTTTCACTTCCTCTTGGGCATTAGATCTAGAGCTAGTAGTCCGATTACATTGGTGATGCTCTAACCTTTGTGGTTGCCTATGTTCCATCTCTAGACCTGTAGTTGCTCTTAGAGATTGTTTATGTTTTCTCTTAGTTGGTTGGCCAAGTCACTGTTTGCCCTTGGGCGTTCATATCTATTGGGGTTGTTTCTTTTGGTCTGTAGACGATTTTTTTGGATTTGATTACGCAGACCTGAATTATCACAATTTTGATTGATATGTGATCAAAGATCTACTTGGTTTGGATGGTGGGAGCGTATAATGCATAGTACAATATGAGTGCAGACGGGTTCTTCTTGGATGTGAGAAGACGGAAGATTATGGTGAGAAGGTTGTGGAACTTGAGCATATTGTGATTTTGTCCTTGATTATTAGGAGGTAAAGGGGTGGAGGATTGTGACCTCATGCACTAGTGCGAGTATTCACCATGTTGATTTTCTAGTTTGTGAAAAAGTGAGAGACTTTTTTTTCTTCCCACATACGACGCTAATTTGATGCGTTGAATCAGTAATCTTTAAATTAGGGTTTTAATCAACCCATGAACTTTAATTTTATTTGACCTCCACGTAAACTCATTAATCTCATTGAATTACATGCAAAAGGTCCACAGGAGTTGGGGGTTCTGGGAGGACTCTCTGATGTTTAAGTGAGAACGACAATAAAAGAGATAATTATTATGTGGGTTAGAATACATTAATTATGATGGAGCATCTCGAGAGTTATCTCCGAGTTAAGAATTAGAATGCTTCATAGATTTAGAGACGTTCCATATTGCCAATTCTTAGTTTGTTAAACATTGTGGGAATTCTATTCCTTTATTAGATTGAATATTCTTGTACAACACTCGATAAACCAAATTATTATATTATCTTTTATTAATAGAGTTTTAGAAATAATACGTAATAATTCGTCATTAGTAGATTATTTTTACTCATGTGTGTGTCTATTTGTGTTGTGATCACACCTTTCTTATCTTTCATTATGGGTTCGAATGGCTGGTGAAAATATCTGTTGGATATGACATGAATTCTTATTAGATTTGGATATAAGTATTACCTGGAATTTATTTTTGGTTTAGGAAAGTTATTTTTTCTAGCTATATACTCAATTAAGTATTTCTAATCCTATTTGGTTATGAAATTTTTCTATGACTCATAAATATAGGTGTTGTGTTTTTGGAGTAGAGACATTCAAAAATATTATGAGAATTCTCATAGTTTTCTCTTTATCTTGTATTATTCAGATATTTATACAGTGGGTTTCTCTCGTCTTCTCCATGACTTTTTCTTGATTTGAGTTTTCACATAAAATCTTATGTTATTGTCTTTATCTTTCTGTATTGATTTATTGTATTCGTTATAGTTTAATCATAACAATATCAAAGTAAAACTTATTCAAACAGTATATTTAAAAATGGGTAATGTTATTAAAGGGGTATATAATTAGAGAAATTTCAGTAGTTGTTGCAAGTTTTTAGAAGTTTTAGTTGATTAAAAGAGAAAACTTTAAATAGAATCCGGATATTCAAAAATGAGCCATGATGATTGATAGTCATGGGTTTACTCGACTGTATCTTAATGTATTTTAATAGTCTATCTTTTTATACATTTTAACAGTTCACATCTTTGTATTGAGAGGTTTTTGAATAATTTAGACTCATATTTATATCTTAACTATTCAGAGTACCTCTTAATACAAATATATGGATTCTTAAGAGACATTAAGAGATGAACTGTTAATATGTATTTAAAATGCAATCAAACAGGTGTGCCGTTAAATCAAAGAATAAGTCTAGCCGGACAGGTTTTTTGGACCGGTTGCAATTATTATTATTTTTATTATTATTGTGACTAAAAAAATGTATAGTATTTATTCTAATAGGAATTTTTATAAAATATAGTGTTTTAGGTATAATTTGGATACATATACCTAAAACACTATATTTTATAAAAATTCCTATTAGAATAAATACTATATTAATCTGTAGAATCTATATAAAAATTATATAGAAAAATTCTATATTAGAATAAATACTATATACACACACACACGTCTGTGTATATTGAAATCTGTAGATAAGAATTGAAATACAAATTTTGATCCCTTTATGTGAACAGTATTATTGTATGTAATTTACATAGTACTGTAATATGTTTGATATGTAATTCCAAAATCCTTAAAAAAATATGAATTTATCTGATTTTAGATAAATTTATTTTAACCATTGTAATATAATCAAAACATAATAAATGTGTTTCAAATTTTTAAAAAGAATATAATATGTATGTTTGATTACTCAACATTTGGTGCGTTTAGAGCATTTACAAGTTCAAATCACTTGAAAATTTTGTTCATCTAATAATAGTAACTTATATTTTAAACAGAAATTATTTAACTCACAAACGCAACGTGCGGTGTGTTTAAATGTTCAAACGGCGTTAACGCTCATAACCGAACAAACCCTAATCGAGACAGAGGAAAACCAAGGCATGTGGTAATTTTACCCAACTGAAATTTAAAATTATTCAACCTCATAAAAAAATATTGAAATTATTTTAGGATACGAATGTTACAACAACAATAAAGACAAGCCCAGTGGGCTGCATTCTTCCTTCTGACTTTAGCTGTTTCAAAGGACGCACTACAATAAACATCTCCCGTAAAAGATATAAAAACATTTGGATGCATAATTTGACTTCTTAATCTTCAAATAAATAATATTAATATTTTTATGTGTTTTAAATAATATTTCACAAATAAAAACAGATAGTATACAAACAAAGATTGGAAGAAAATTGCCCAACTATTTTGACTCTTCAAACTAATAAATTAACTCACTCGCATCTCCACTCCACACTCAATTTATTATTATTATTTTATTTTTTTAAAAAAAATCTCCATTTATCCAGCTGTTATGGATTTAAATATCCTCCTTATAATTAATTAATTTATGTAGGAAACTTACTCCGTACTTCTCTGATTTAAATATCTTTTAAAGTTCAAGCACCCAATTAATCAATGCTTACTGTATTTAAATTTCTCAGTCAACATGCATGGAAGGGTGGACCCTACAAGATCCTTTATAAGAACCATCTGCTCGTTGAAGTATTTCATATAGAATTTACTTTTATTAAGAATCATGTGCTCGTTATTTCATAACACTATTGTGTTGACCGACTGTGAAATTTAATCTACTACTTATTGTGTTTTAAATTATAAGATATTTTTAAAAATTATTATTTTAATATCTTTTAAATTTAATCTTAAAATTATTTATTAAAAATAATAAATTTTACAATAAGTCGTACTTTTAAATAATTTCATTGTATTGATTAAAATTAAAATAATTAACATTAAATTTAAATTTATAATTAATTTTT
Organism: Panax quinquefolius; assembly: GCA_020205615.1. Classification (NCBI taxonomy): domain Eukaryota; kingdom Viridiplantae; phylum Streptophyta; class Magnoliopsida; order Apiales; family Araliaceae; genus Panax; species Panax quinquefolius. Next base: position 4,487,333 of record CM035156.1, read on the forward strand.
AAAAGTCAATAATAATCTTATTTTTTAAAACAAATATAATATTATTTTTATTTTACTTTACTTTTTGAGATCACAAAATTTTTAACTTTGGAGATTTTTGCCGACAAAGTCTTAACCTAGTTGTTAAGATTAGAATACTTTGACGTTTAGGTCTCAGGTTGCGTATTCGTAAGTTTAATCTTCTTATTGTACTAATTTAGAAAATTAATTATTACCCGATAATGATAAAATTAAAATATATTAACCAAGTTATACTTTAATTTCTCACCTCTAAATTTAGATTTAGAGGAGTATATCTATATATGTACGCATCATATTTTACACTCAAAAGACACACAAAGTTAAAATAGTTATTTTGTCCTCAAAAGTAAGGTTTCAAGTACAAAATTTTTTCGTTCACAAAAAGATGTCCAAAATTAAATATAAAACATATAGAAAGACTAGTTTACCCTAAAAATATATTTAAATTAATAGTCTATATTAAGTTTCGAAAAGAAAAGATTTATTAGTATCATTACATGTAAAAGCAGTACTTATTTTATACATTTTTTATGTGTGTTTTTTGATGTTAAGCAGGATGTGCAGATAAATATATTCAAATTAAAGATACGTTTATAGTTTTAGATTAAGAAAAAAACCTAATATGTCAATGTTTTTCCTCTTAGTTAATTACTTATTATTACGTACTGCTATTATATTTCTAACTAATATTAAAGATAATTTTGAAAAATAAGTATTTTTTTTTAAAATTATTATTTTACAAATTAATATATTTATGATTTTAAAACAGATGGATATTACTCCTTTGTCTACAAAAGGATATTAAAATTAATTTTACAACTTGAAACGAAACAAATACTTGGGTTATGTTTGTTTGTAAAAATTAAAGTTGGGATGTTTGTTTGTAAGGATTACAGTTGGAGTTGGGATTGAACTATTAATCCCAAATTTTATGTTTGTTTTTAAAAATAAACTTGAGACTATTAGTCACGCGCGGGATAATAAAATGACTTAAAAGGGGATTATTTAATACCATGTTCAATTAGGTATTATAATCACTTCCATTTGGGACTAAAAATTTGTGAACGTACAAATTTAACCTTTAACATTGTTTAATTAAAAAGACGTTGTATCTTTTCATATATATCTATACTCAAACAAATGAAAATATGATATATTTGTTATTAGTAGTGAGAGCATAATAATTAAAATAATAAATTTGTATCCGATCATTTAAATAATTATGAATATAGTTATTGGTGGTGATGCTTATATAATCCTAATCCTGGATATTATCTATATTAGTCGGTAATGGATGTTTCATATGTGATATCCAATCATGAAAATAAGTGGAGTGGTATTTTCATAGTAATATTAGTACTAGTAGTATCATACGTTTGTTTTTTTGTTTGTTTGGGTGGACTGCAAGAGGAGTGATGGTTTCGTTTTCCCACTTGGGAATCTGCACGACCCAACTAAAATACTAGAATCCAATTGTTTCACGGCTATAAACTCTGCATGTTTAATTTGTTCACACCCACTACGCGCTTTGCAACAACAGCTACATCCCAGTCATCCGGATCCGACTACATGCCAAACCCCAGCGGCCACCACCCACCCATCACATTCATCACCCGGCCGGCCCCTTGATTCATTTCACTCTCTCTCTCTCTCCCTCCCTCTTCAAAAATACGTATCAATTAATGTACGTTCTCACTTCACTCGTTTGTACGTCCATTTTTAAGACCAAAAAGCCAAACAATCCACTTTCTCTTCTTCCAATTCCAAATACTACACACGCAGTATTACGTATATACACACCACACCACACCTATCAAACTCAAAATACTCATTCCCTCTAACCAAACCAAACCAAACCCCATTTACTTAATATATATATTTATATACTCTGACGCTCCAATTTAATAAAAATAATGTTACTATTACATAAAAAATGGTCACATAATATTCACATACACACATACATATCATATTGCGCCCCACATATCGTATGCGGTGGCTCACGCGTGATCCATGTGCGTGTGTGAGTATTATTTACGCTATAAGAATAATATTACGATTTAATAACTAGCTAGTAATCCAAAATATTTTCGTTTTGACTTCTTTAAAGTATCTTCTTTTTTAAAAAAATAATAATTTTAAATTAGTATGAATTCATTTAATATCACAATATATATATGGAAAAATAAAAGTACATAGTTGTGTAAGTTCCAAATATATACAATCATAGAATTAAATCACCCTACGATCGTATTACACAGACACAGTGTGTATACATGTATGTATAATGTGTGTGTATATATATACACACACTGCGTTACAGAAGCAGGACTACTGGGCGGTGTGGCGCCCCAAAATAGGTATCATCACCCATCTTGGGTAGTCGGATCGTAGTGCGTAATTTAAATACAACTTACTTAATATAAGCGTAGGTATGCAATACGACATAAACCGTGAGTTTGAATACAATATTGTCTACCGTAGAGATCATACAAACTCAAAAGGAGTCCTCATTACAATTATTATCACACTATTTCACGAATAAAGTGAGGACTACTAATCTTATCCTGCGGATCATTACTCCGTTCCCCGACTCGTCCCGCCTATATTCTCATTTTCTCAAGAGAAACGGTGAAAGAAAGGGTGAGCTCACTACTATTTCGAAGAAATAATATGACTAAGATAATGCGAGAATAAATTATCATGCTTTACAATGATGTTAAGCCCGATAAAATATAATGAACATCAAGTTTAACTACGGTGAACCAAGAATCCATTAAAAGAGTCAGTAGAAAATAAAATCTACTATCTTTTATGATTTTAAAAGATTTTTCATCATTGTTATATAATTTGAGACTAGAAACTTTAATAAATATTCCACATCATCGAATCACCCCCGCACTACTGGCCGAGGATATTCTTTAGTATCACGACCACAATTATTCATGCACTACGCTAAGAATAGTTGTGTATTCATTAATAGTCGTGATCATGCCAACATTTGTCCATCAATGCACTACTACAGGCCATCGAGGATTTTTACCACATCATTTGTAACATTACGATTAATGATTACACCGAATAGTCTCTGGTCATAATCATACCAAGTCCATCTATGCACTACAGAATATGTAGATGACTTTCAACATAATATAAACATGAGGATGATGACAATGATATAAGAATTCAATAAAACAAGTTCAAGAATTAATTTATCTAGGAACCGATAACATCCAAATATCAACATGACATCTTTGTAGAGTAAAATTCAAGAATCTTCGAGAAGAATATTTCCATGAAAGGATCTTTGGATGAAGCGCAAATATCGATGATATTCCACTAATTTCATGGAGTATAGAAGTCAAAGTTTTAACTAATTTGGGTATAATAAAGAATGGAATAACAAAAGAAATCACCATAAATGCGATAGATCGCGCATGGTAGGTTATTCCAGCAGAATAATAAATAACGGAACCGGTCCGGCAGTAAAACGCATGCATGCAGGATATTCCAACAGAATAATAAAGAATGGAACTAGGTTAAAGTAGGCGTAAAACACACGACGAGGATGTTCCAGCAGAATAATAATAAAGAGCCTTGACGTGTCAGGTGTAAAACACATGACGAGGATGTTCCGATAGAATAATAATAAAAAAGGCGGAACCGGTCGAGGTGTAAAACACACGATGAGGATGTTCCAATAGAATAATAATAAAGAGCGGAACCGTGTAGGTGTAAAACACCTGAACAGGATGTTCTAACGAGAATAATAGAAGAATGTCACCAAGTATAGGGTGTAATCACAGATACTGAGTTATTCCAATGAATAATAAGAAATGGAATAACAACAATTCTCTTCATGAATAAGAAAGAAAAACAACTGTAAGACCCCGAATTTTATGAAATAAAAGTATTCAATTTTTTAATTACTATTCATGAGTTACTATTCACGAGTTACTATTCACGAGTTCTTATTCATGAGTTCTTATTCACGAGTTCTTATTCATGAGTTCTTATTCACGAGTTCTTATTCACGAGTACTATTCATGAAGCATGATAATTTTTTTTTTAAAGAAGGCATTACTCAATAATTATTACGGTAATTCTTTGTTCAATATTTTATTTTATTGATTCAATAATTCTTACGTTGATATTTTATATTATTGTTGTTTTGATAATTGTCACAAGACGATATTTTCCATTATCGAGACAATAATTCATATTATCTAAATAATATTATTGGATAACATTATTGGCAATGCCTAGAAAGTTCTGTCTCAAGGAGAGGTTTGGTCACCTAATTGCGCTTGTAGAGAAGGAGAAATTCTTATTGGAAAGCCCCCTCTTTCGAGGAGCTGCTGGTTGTTAATATTGTGATTATGTAATATTATTTGTGAATAATTAATTATTGATTTTATGATGAGAAAAATATTTATTTTATGTGGATATAGATGGAGAAAATTTTTAAAGTGACAATTGTTGAAAATTAATATTTTATCTTTTACGATAAAATAATTCATTTAAATATATTATTTTAATAATATATTAACGGTGATATTTTTACAAATGAATGTGGAATATATGAGTATATGAGGAGGAAGAATGTTTTTGTTACAATAAATGTTTAAAACATGTTAAACATGTCTGGTGGACCCCATTTCTTGTTGAAATTTGATTATGCTTTTGTAAAATCGTCAGTTTGTGGATTTTGGTCAATTTACATTTGGAATTTGGAAAAACTTTCTTACGCAAAGTTGTAGAGAATTGAATTTCCTATAAAAACTCAAAAGATTTGAATTTTTTCTGATAAAAGGGCTATTTATTATGAATTATTGAAGTTCGAATATTGGGTGCAATTAATTTTATTACAAAAAAATGCTAAAAACATGTTTCTCATGTTAGTTGGCCCCATAAGTGTACTTTTGCATGTGAGAATTGCTGGAATCTGAATTCAAAGGAGGCGTATGACTTTGGTTATTAATAATAATATTTAATAAATTTTACTGCTTTTGGTGTTACAAGATTTTCCTATAAATAGGGTGCTTGGGTTAGAATTGAAAATCACACACCGTAAGCTCAAGTTTTCTCTCTCTATATTATCGGCGTATTCTTGTGAGTATTTTGAGTATACTTTGAGTATTGCTGCTATACGGTGCAAGTTAGATTCAAACGTTATTCGGTCAATCTACCGCTCTTTTGAGGTAAGGGATAGTAAGAGATTTTAAGGGTTATTATGTTTTTAGTTTCAAAATTTTTCTGAACCTTCAAAAATTCTGGAAAAATTTGAAATGATAATTTGATGAGTTTTATATATTATGTCCAAAAATGGCGATTTTTGGATGTATAGATTGAGAGTTATGAATTTTATGAGAAAAGACTATTTTAAAAGTAGGCATTTATAACTCCTTGTGATTAACTCCAAAATTGATGAAATTTTTATTGGGAGTACATCTATATAATATCAGTATACCGTGAAAATTTCAGAATTGTTGGATAAAAGTATAATTTATGATAAATGTTTAAATATTCGGTGGTTTTGGCCATATAAAAAAATAGTAAATGAATTTTTAAAATTTTGAGAAAAATATATGTTCAATATGGGACTATGTTATGCTAAATCCCAGAAAAGAAATATTTTTGGAACTGATTTGGTATTTTTCATGAAAATATTCTAGTTATGAGTAAATGAATTAAATATGTTATGTGAAGTAAGAAAATTGGAAAATATGATTTTATGGCTTGAGAATCATATATGAGGTATATGCAGATTTTTGATGAGGGTTTTGGTTATTGGTGATGAAATCTTATGAGTTTGGCATTTTATGATGATTAAATGCATTAATTAGTAAAGTGTAAACAATTTAATTAAATTGTTTATAAGTTTTAGAAATGATTAAAATATTATTGTAATATTAATAATATTAGATTATGAGATTTCTAAGTGATTTATAACATTTGGATTAAGGTGTTATAAATATGGATATGAATTTTATTATGAAACTTTATCTTTTCGTGTCGAGGAGTTCTTATGACGATATCACGGTCTTATGTCACGAATACGGGTCTTATTCACGACAAATTGGTTTCTTCTTTGACCAAATTATTGTTGATTTATGAATCTTACTCTTGAAATTAAAACTATGTTTTGATTATATTGTTTTTATATAACATTCTTATAACCCTAATGATGATATTTCTCTTTGACTTGAGTGTAAAGATGAGTAGATTATTGGTATGATCGTGACTATAGGTTCTCTTTGGCGATGGTGCAAAAGTTGAATTGTTATTTGGTATGATCATGACCATTGAATTTACAATTGAATATTTTTAGCTTAAGTGCAAAGGTGAATTGATCAACGTGGTTATAATTATTGTTATATAACCACGAAATGATTATGTATTTCTTTGATATATGAATATCTTTGGCTCGTTGTGCAAAGATGACTTGTTGATGAATATCTTAGCTGTAGTGCAAAGATGAATTATTGATGAATATCTTTTCTTTGTGTAATGCAAAGATGACTTTTGTTGTTGAATATCTTTTGCTTTGTAGTCTAAAGATGAATTATTGATGAATATCTTTGGCTCGTAATGCAAAGATGACTGTTGTTGAATATCTTTAGCTTTGTAGTGTAAAGATGAGCTGTTGATGAATATCTTTGGCCCGTGGTGAAAAGATGAATTTATTAGTATGATTATGAATGTGAGGCTGTGATTTGGTATAACCATGATATTTGATGTTTCGGGTAAAGGCGGTGATGAAAATTATCTTCGTCTGGATGAGAAGAGAATTTAGAATCACAATTATGATTATGAGTTATTCATATGTTTGTGGAAAGGAAGCTGTTGATTGATGTTCTGAGGATAAAATATTGTTGGTGGACTTTTAACGTGGAGAAGACAATAGACTTTATAGTATTTGACTCTTTTAATGGATTGCTTTCGTTCATTTTGCAACTATGGTTGAAAAGTTTTATCATCTACCATATGTTCTAAATCTCGATTTATTATTGATGAAGACTATTGATAATTTATGTATCTTTAGTTATAATATTCTTTCTTGAGCTAGTTGTGCTCACCCTTTTGTTTCACAATTCCTTTCGGGTAATAAGAGTGTATTTGGGTTGGTGAGGGGATAACAAGGAAATAGAGCGGTGGTCTATAGTTGTTGAGGTTCTCCTTAAAGAGTATGGAAATAATTTTATTGAGGACTTTAGTGTGTTTATTTTATACATCATTTAATAGTTATTTTTGAATTAAATAGGGTGAGGCGAACCCAACTTTGGAAGGTGTTTTGTCACTATCATACAAGATGTCTAATGATATCAAACTCGTGTTATCATAAGACATGGTTGTGCTCATCCACTTCTTGAGTATATTTACAAGCACTACCTATATAATCTTGGTGTTTGTTTGGAGTATAATACCCAATTAGAGGCAGTGGAGATAATGATATGTCAAGAGAAGACTCGGCATTGGGAAGAATATGATAGTAATCTTCTCGTTTTTTTCTTTGGGGTCTATTAGATCAACCAAGGATAAATTACGTGGCCATATGATATCTACCATAACCTAAAAGCATGGCCTCCCATGTATATGAAGGTTTCTTGAGCACTTCCCAAAGATTCTAATTTCTAAAGCAGGTTTTTGACTATACCTTTATGTAAGGTGTTATTGTGACGACGTTTCTGGTTGGTATATATTTGTATCCAAACTTAGACATATGTGTTGTTGTATTTTGCACGACAATTGTTGTAATAAAGTTGTAGTTGTTTTTACGTACCATGTATTTGGCGACTCGAGAATGGGTTGGATGGAATGGACCTATTTTGGGGCGTCACAAACACCCCTTACTTTTAGTAGGAGATTGAATCTTGTAGTAGTGTAGTAACAAAATACTCTTCTTCTTTCTCTCTTATTCGCTCTATACTTCTCTCTCTCTATAGCTTGAATGAATTAAGTGAAAAATAATGAAGCACTAGGCCTCTATTTATAGAAGATTTCTAGCTTAGAAGACCGCCATGTGAAAAAAGCAAGTGGCTTCGACGGCGGTAGTGATGTGAAAAGAAAAGTGGTTTAGCGCTTTTGTAATGTGAAGCGACGAGTGGTTCGGCCTTTTGTAATGTGAAACGACAAGTGGTTCGGCCTTTGTAATGTGAAGCGACAAGTGGTTCGACGCTTTGTAATATGAAACGACAAGTGGTTTGACGTCTCGTAAAAGGTAATTACTATTGGACGAAGGTAATTACTATTCACAAAGGTAATTACTATTGACGAAGGTAATTACTATTGATGAATAGACTCTTAGATGATGACATATGGGCCCCCATAAAATAATCAAACTTACCACAAACGTCTCATAAGACTCTTTATATACATCAAGGATTGAATAAATATTACCACAAATCATTTTATTTTAATCAACACATATTTAATCTTTCAACAATTATTAATCATTTATAACTTGTCGTCTCAATTATTGATTTAATATTATAACATATTATACATATGATGATCTTTGTGACAATAATTGAATCAATAATATAAGAGATATGATCGTGAATTATGTAGCAATAATTGAGCATGGTGAGTGACTTCTCACGTAAGCATCAATAATCAATATCGTGTGCTTCTTATACAACTCACGCCAGTATTCTTGTACTTTTACTACTACCGTGTAGTTCAACAGTTTTAACGGTAACACCTCTGTAGTTATTTTTATAGAAAGATAATTTTGTCGTTTTTAACTACGACAATACTTCCGTTAATGGGGTCCACTAATGATTGAGTCGTCGTATGAATATTTCCGACAAAAAGAATATTCTCCCACCAAGCGAATATTTTATAACAACTTGCTTACTTTGCAAAATTTATAAATATTACCCTAACTATAACATTATATTAAATTTATTCCATAATATTCAAAAATAATATTTATAGAAAAATTCATCTTTATTTATAAAAGTTGGGGTCTTACAACCTCCCTTCTTATGAAATTTCACCCTCGAAATTAGAAGTGCATTACTGGTATGTCGAAGAGGTAAGGATACCTTGATTTCATTTCAGATTCTAACTCCCAAGTCATTTCTTCAACATCGTGGTTCCTCCACAAAACTTTGACTTGAGGAATATGTTAGGTTTGTAATATTCATGAACGCAATCAAATTGCATAAAAAATGCGGAAGCGTGTAAAAATCAGAGTTTAAAAAAATTTACAAACCATATACCCGGATCACCCTTTATGCATAATTATTAATTAAACGAAAAGATAAAGAATAAAATCATACCCTTGAAGATCGAGCTTCCTCAGGTACAAGTTCACCTCCAAATCCTTTCGCGTTCAACTTGAATCTACCGGGGTTTTGTTCCTTCCTTTGATCAACATTAGCCACCCATATGTTTGGCCTCTGAGGTGATCCACGAGGAAGAAGAAAATTCGGGAAGAAGGGTATTAGCTCAAACCCTAGTTTTTCTATCTCTATAGAAAAAAGGCGTCTTTCTCCAACAAATTGGAATTATATGTCAGTATGTTGAAAAAGTCAACAACCCCCACCACCACCCATAATAAGACTCCTCTTATTTATAGATGTGGGCAACCCATCTTAACAATTAAGGAATTGGGTTTTATTTAATTAATTAAATTCTTTTAATTAATTAATCTCCTAATCTTATTAGGGATAATTAATTAAACTCCTTTAACTAATTTTCCTTCTTAATCTAATTAGGAATATTTGAGAGTACTTATATTAAATTAATTCCTAAACTCTTTTAGAAATTAAAATAATAATAATTGTAATAATATTATTAAGACTCCTCTTATTAATTTATATTTAATATTTCAAAAATATTAAATAATAAATATTAAGCTATTTAATTTATTCTATCACCATAGATTAAATTAAATATACTTAAATATATTATTACGATTATGCCATTAACTCTTAAATAATTATTCTTCCTTTTATGGTGTGACCCTTTAGGTTCTCCGTATTAAACCGGTTGTGAATAAATCAATTAGAACAATTCTAATCTTATTTAAATAAATAAATTAAATAATTAATTTATTTAAATAAATAATATTTATTCTACATAGGGATAAAGCCTCCTAGCGATCAGCGACTTTCCGGATAATATAGATTTCAACATTAATCATTAAAGAACCTTTGAGTAAATATTTACCGTACAATTCAATCCTTCCACCATCTGATGTCCCAATTAAATATAAGACATGGAATTCTTGTCAAGTCTTATTTTATTTAATTATATGTATTTCGACTCTTAAATGCACAACTCAAATAATGCAAATTAGAAACTCCTTTCTAATTTCATTACGCCTTAACGCCAAGACTCTTGGGTTGTCATTTATCGAATCACATAGGATATTTCTCTTCTTTTATTAGAAGTGGTAGATTCTTTATTGATCATACATTATCTCCATATACAACTTATTATACCCAAGCATACCCTTTGATATACCCTAAGGGTCTTAAGGAATAAGTCAAAGTATAACTCATCATACACGAGATACTATGATGATCTCAAGTCCAAGGATTTCTTGTCTACTATCACTACTGAGAATTCTATTGACGAGCAAATAAAACTCCATTAGGTATTCCTTAATGAGCCACGTTCAAATGAACTTATTCTCTAATAAGCACTACATACTTGTTTTAGTGTCTCCACACAAATGATCGTGAGATCACTCATCCTCATCCAATGAAAGCAACCAACGTATGTACCCAATCTATCCGGATTCACTAATCCCAATTTAGTAATCCAATGATTGGGAACTATTTTAGTTTTAAGCTTTCTAAGAATTTAGATCTCATTAGAATGATCATCATCATTATTCTAAAAGCATTGCTTAAAACTATGGGTTTATCACATATTATAAAACGACATCGTGTAGATAATTAAAAGCCTTTAATAAATTAATACTTTTTATTAATAAATGAATAAGATTATTTACAAAGTATATGCTTTATCATCAAACATGATTGGCTTGTGTGCATATTACTTTCAATCTCCCACTGCACTAAAAGCCGATCTTCATGGTATCTTATACTCTTCTTCTCTAAGTGACGATTATCCTGCTGCATTGGATAAGCTTTAGTTAATGGATATGTAATGTTGTTCTTGAGAGTCCACTATCTCTATAGTGATTTCCCATCTTTCAATGATTCTAATAATCAAATGAAAATGCCACAACACATGTTTAGATCCAAGATGAGACTTAGGAACTATTCCTAGTTACGTAATGAACTTTTAATCCAAACAATCAACTTGCGACTTCATTTATAGCTATATACTTTGTCTTTATCACTAAACCAAAGAACTCTTTTTCTTGTTTTGGAACCTTTCAATTCAACGCACCACTATTCAAGATAACGCTTTTACCTTAAAGTGGATTTTTGGTCGTCTTGAGTGCATCGAAAAACTTCGAGTCTGCAAAGCCCTCTAGTTTTAATTCGGACCCACCATGAATATGATCATCATTAGTGCTAGGTTAAGCACTTTAAGATGTTTTCAACGACTCATAGTGAACTTCTCCATAATATGGACCGATCAACATCGGTCTCGTACATTTCATTGCATACATGATTGTCCACTCATGCGACTTCTCTTTTCGAGAGTGCGTGGGGACTATTAAAGAGATACACTCCATAGCTCATCGACATGAGACATCTCTTGAGTTTGCCATGCTAAGCGACTTAGCATCAAATGAATATCGTTCCTTGGGTTAAGTCGAGCATCCTCTTAAATCTATCTGTATAGATTTTATCCCCAATTGAGATACTCTTCCCAAACCATTCATGGAGGAATGTTTAAACAACTTTATCTTTATTGATTGTAGCATTGGTATGTAATTCCTCATCCGTAGTATATCAACATATAATACTAGAAATTTCACGGCGCTCCCCATCGACCCTTTTGTATACACTAGAACTCTTACCTCATCGTATATAAGCTGGATCATCATCTTCTATGATGTGTACCTCATCATCATCATCCATGATGAATCCATACCTCTAGGTATCTTTGGTACTATTCAGATTCTGATTTGGTTTGGTACAATAGAATTCATCTACGAGTTCCTCTTATTTGACTTATAGTGTTTTGTGGTTCTTGAACTCTTCAAGATCTATTATCCTCCCACTAGCCCCTTCAATAATAAACACATTTATCTTAGAAGATGGCGTGTTTCGTAACAAACACCTTTTTTGCTAAGTAGGATTATAGAACATATACCCTAAACTTACTTTAGGATGTCCCACAAATCTGTATTTGTCAAATCTTGTCCCAAGCTTATCCTTTGAAACCTTTTCACATAAGTTGGACAACCCCTTATCTTAACATACTTAAGATTAGGAATCCTCCCATCCATAACTTTTATGGAGTCTTGGGTAGGATTTTGAGGTTACCATTTTCGTAGATATCGACCATTTTTAGGACATTATATCCGGAAGGATCTTTGGAATGTCGGTAAAATCATTATGGACCGCACCATGTCCAATAAGGTACGATTTTTTATTCAGATACATCAATCAATTATTGCGTATCAGGATGTGTCCATTATGAGAAAACCATTTGAGATGATCTAGAAACTTATTGTACAAGTATTTATTCCTTGATCTAATCAAAGAATCTTAATACTTTGCCAATTTGTTTCATTTCTGAATTGTTTGAACCTTTCAAATAATTCACACTTGTATTTTAGCAAATACACACATTCAACTCTTTGAATGATCATCTCCTTTTCTTATACTAGTTTGTTCAATTTACAAAATTATTTTCATGTAAGTCAAGTATACAAAATTTATTAAGTAATATTCCAGTTCTATACAAAATATTATTATTATAAATAGAACAACAATCGTTCTTAATTATAATGCCAAAGATTTCATTGTCCAACAATAAAATGGAAATAATATTTTAACAAGAAGCTGGAATACAATAACAACTTATTGACTTAATAGATTTGCTCGTAGCATTGCTAAACTATATGTTTCTATGGCTAATATGGCAACCTTTGCTACATTTTCGCACATAGGATTACTTATATTTGTTTAGCTTTCTACTTACGCTTGGTCCTTCATAAATCTATATTTATGATAACCAAAGTCGGTATCCAATACCCAAGTAGAACCTTGACTTAAAGAAAAATTTATTTCAATCATGAAGAAAAGCTGTATTATGAAGAAACTTCACTAAGCTTCTTTGGTTAGCTCTGCAAGAAGCTTCTTCGCAGATTTCTTTCCGGTGTCGGGCTTATTGCGGTGGAAGCAAACTCCTTTCTTTATCCGTGTCGCTTTTGTTCTTATTATCCTTTGTTTTGCCCTTCTATTTACCTTCTTTGAATCTTTCTTCTTTTCGAAGATCCTTTGGCCCCTACCGGTAAGACTTGGTCTTTCTTGGTTGGAAAGTGACTCTCAACATTTTTCAATATATTAAGCAAATCGGTGAAATTTGGTATCAGCTTGTTCATATGAAAAATTCACAACAATTGTGAAAGGAGTCCGAGGGTGAGTGCAAGATCAAATCTTGGCTCAACTCTCCATCCATGACAAAACTCGTTGTCTAATTGATCAATCAAATTGATAATGTTAAGGACTTTTATCATCTTTGTAGTGTCATCGGTCATTCTAGATCGGAAGAGCTCCTTAGATATCTGATATCTATCAATCCTACTTTCCTCACCATCAACTACTTGATGTGCAGGAATATAGTAGGAGCATCCATAGTTTCATGCTGACGCTGAAGCTCGTTACTCATGGATGTGAGCATGATGCATTGAGCCAACTGTGCATCATCTTGCCACTTTCTAAAAGTAGCAATCTCTTCCTCAGAGGCATTGTCTGCAACCATTGCAAGGATAGGCGTATTAAGGACATAAGATAGCTTTTTCATTTATGAGAACTATTCTCAAATTCCTTAACCAATCCGTTTAATACGGTCCGGTTAAATAACATCTAATATGTTTCAGCAGTGATAGTAATTTTAGACATTATAAAATTACGTAAATGAATTTGTAATTAACAACATTTTAACATACATTCTTTATTAATTACCAAAATAAATTAGGTCTTGTTTTAAATTGGTATCTCCCACTATTTTCTTCAAACTATATTACCTCATGTATATAGTTTGGCAAAATCTAATTAAAGATTTCTTTAGTGAGAATAAGGATCCCATTTCAAATGTATATAGTCTTTGTGGTGACACAACAAACTATATATAAATAAATAGGTAGACAACTTTTGTCAATTACATCAACTATGCAACTCCTTTTCTTTTGCCTCTTAGATTATTTTGATCAAGTGGTGGCACATGTAAGACCCCGAAATTTTTAAATAAAAAGGAATTTCCTTTATTTATTATTTTGAAATAGTAAGGGTTGATTTGATTAATGTGGATAGTTAAGGGTTAAATACGCAAATATTTCAAAATAAGCAGTGGTTATAAAATATTCATTATCGCTTGGGAATATTCGTTTGGTCGTGAAATATTAAATGATCGTTTGGGAATATTAAATGCGGCAATGGTAGCTTGACCATAATGTGGGCCCCATAACTTGAAAGCGATTGGATGAAGAAACGACAAATATAAGTTGTTTTTAAATAACAGCGTAGTTGTTGCCAGATTATCTTGTTGGAATACCGGTTGGTTAAAACACACTAATCTGGCGTTGTTGCAACAGGTTACTGCGGTATTCACCAATTATTGATTCTTACGTAAGAAGGCACTACTCAATAATGGTTACTGATAATTCTTTATTCAATATTTTATTTCATTGATTCAATAATTGTTGCGTTGATATTTTATATTCTTTGTTGTATCGATAATTGTCATCACACGGTATTTTTCATTATCGAGCAATAATTCATATTATCTTAATAATATTATTAGATAACATTATTGGCAATGTCTAGAAAGTTACATCTAAGGAGAGGTTTGGTCACCTAATCTTGGCCAGAGAAGAAGAAATTCTTATTGGAAAACCCCTCTTTCACAGGAACCGCACGGTTGTCGATATTGTGATTTATAATATTATTTATGAATAATTAATTATTGATTCATATGATGAGAAAAATATTGATTTTATGTGGATATAGATGGAGAAAATTTTATAGTGACAATTATTGAAAATTGAAATTTTATCTTTTTTACGATAAAATAATTCATTTAAATATATTATTTTAATAATATATTACTTGGTGATATTTTACAATGAATGTGGGATATATGAGTATACGAGGAGGAAGAGTATTTTTTTGTTGCAATAAATGTTTAAAACATGTTAAACATGTCAATTGGACCCCATTTATTGACCGAAATTTGATTATAGCTTTGTAAAATCGCCCGTTTGTGGATTTTGGTCGATTTACATTTGGAATTTGAAAAACTTTCTTCTGTAAAGTTGTAGAGAATTGAATTTCCTATAAAAACTCACTTGAGATTCGAATTTTCTGATGAAAGGGCTATTTATTATGAATTATTGAAGCTACGAAGTTCGAAATAATTAATTTTTGGAAGTTTTAATTGTTTTATTTAAGAAAAACGTTTTTGCAATCCCACATGTGATACAAATGTGCTGAAATCAGTTGGTCTAAGGTGGGCTTGAATTTGTTTAATTATATTATTATTTTATTAAATTTTCGCTTTTGGTGTTACAAGCATTTTCCTATAAATAGGGTCTTGGGTTAGAATTGAAAATCACACGAAGCGAAGTTTTCTCTCTCTATATTATCGAGCGTATTCTTGTGAGTATTTTGAGTATACTTTGAGTATTGCTAGGCGGTGCAAGTTCCTTCAAAGACTATACCCGGTATTCTAGCTGTAAGATCGATCTTTCGAGGTAAGGATATTATTTTTTTTCGTAATGATATTATTTCTTCAATATCATTATAATTGAAATGTTGATCTGAAGTTTTTATCAAATTTGGAACTTTTTCATGTCGGGATTACTATTCATGGGTTACTTATTCATGAGTTACTATTCATGAGTTCTTATTCACGAGTTCTTATTCACGAAGTCTTATTCATGAAGCGTGAAGATGTTTTTGTGGAATTTCTATCTTTTGGTGTGAGATTCTTATTCACGTATACGGCACTATTCACTTTATCTGATACTGAGACTATTCATAGAAAAATAAAATTTCTTCTTTTCGTCAAAACATCTATTACGGATACTAACTTTCGATTGTATCCATGTTTTGATCATTCTTGAATTTTACACCACTATGATTATTTTTGAGGTATTTTTGGGCGTGGATAAAACCAAGTACGAATCCTTAATCCTTAATCCTTGTCATTTTGTTTCACTTTGGATTCGTTTCTTTAAAAAAAAATATTTTCATCATCCTCGGTCTTAAATGATGATATTATGGAATATCTTTGGCTGTAGTGCAAAGATGAATGATTTCTTAAGAATATCTTTGGCGCCAGTAGTGCAAAGATGAATGATTTCGAAGAATATCTTTGGCCAGTAGTGCAAAGATGAACAGTGTTTAAATGAACATGACTAGTGATGAATATCTTTGGCACATCAGTGCAAAGATGAATATTTGATTCGAGATGTATATTGATTGATGTTACAGGATAAAAGATGAGCGATGAACTTTTAAATTCATACATAGAAGATAGTAGTTTGCATTCTCTACTTAACTCTTCTAATGAATTATTATTTTCATTGCGAATATTGATTTAAAATTTGTTGTCTATTGTATTCTATATATTTTTTTTTCTGTTGAAGACTAACGATAATTTGTTGTATATTATCTTAGTCATAATATTCTTTCTTGAGCTAGTTGAGCTCACCTTTTCCTTTTGTTCCATTTTCTCGGGGAGGCGAGAATATAGCGTAGTACTTAGTGGGGTATGGAATGAAGGTTCTAGAGAATTGTTTAGTAGTCTTCACCATTTTGTAAAATAATGTATCAATAAATGTGATGAGGATTTATTTGAGTATAGATATTGTCAGAAGATAATATTTGTATTTAAACTCACGATTTCTTTGTTGTAATAATAAAGTTGTAGTTGTTTACGCACCATGTATTGACAACTCGGAATAGGTGATGTATACCTATTTTGGGGGCGTCACAGATAATGTATGATCAATAAAGAATCTACCACTTCTAATAAAAGAAGAGAAATGTCTATGTGATTCGATAAATGACAACCCAAAGAGTCCTTCGGGTTGCGAGAATGAAATTAGAAAGGAGTTTCTAATTTGCATTATTTGGAGTTGTGCATTTAAGAGTCGAAATACATATAATTAAATAAAATAAGACTCGACAAAGAATTCCACGTCTTATATTTAATTGGAACATTGTATGGTGGAAGGATTGAATTGTCACAGTAACTATTTACTCAAAGGTTCTTTAATGATTAATGTTGAAATCTATATTATCTAGAAAGTCGTTGATCATTAGGGAGGCTTATCCCTCATTGTAGAATAAATATTATTTATTTAAATAAATTAATTATTTAATTTATTTATTTAAATAAGATTAGAATTGTTCTAATTGATTTATTCACAATAGGTTTAATATGGAGAACCTAAAGGGTCACACCATAAAAGGAAGAATAATTATTTAAGAAGTTAATGGCATAATCATAATAATATGTTAAGTATATTTAATTTAATCTATGGTGATAGAATAAATTAAATAGCTTAATATTTATTATTTAATATTTTAGAAATATTAAATATAAATTAAGAATATATATATTATATATATAATACGGTTAACGATTAACTATATATATATATATATATTTGGTTTATATTATATATATATATATAATAGTTATATATATATATATATATATATATATTATTCTTAATTATTATATAAATAAAATAAAAGTTTATTTTAATTTTAAAATAAAAGTTTTATTTTAATATTAAAATATAAAGTTTTATTTTAATCTTAATAATTTTATAATTAAAATAAAAGTTTATTTTAATTTTAAAATTAAATTTCATGCTTAACTAATTAGAGTTGGAATTGGATTCCATGATAACTAATTAGAGTTGAAATTGGATTCTATTTATCTTTCCTTAAATAAAGGAGTTTATTTAGATATGAAATAAGATTTCATATTATTCAAAATAAAGGAGTTTATTTGTGAATAGAAAGAGAATCCTAATTTTCTTAAATAAAGGAGTTTATTTAGATATTAAATAAGATTTCATATTATTCAAAATAAAGCGGTTTATTTGTGAATAGGAAAGAAAATCCGTGTTTCCTTTAATAATATTTTTTTTATTACATGGAATTGGATTCCATAATTATTTAAAATAAAAGAGTTTATTTTAATTAAAGATTTTTTTATTACATGGAATTGGATTCCATAATTAATTAAAATAAAAGAGTTTATTTTGATTAAAGATTTTGATTAAAATAAAATAGTTTATTTTATTCAAAATTGGATAAATTAAAATAAAATAGTTTTATTTTGATTTAAATTTGGATTAAAATAAAGGAGTTTATTTTGATTCAAAATTAGATTTTATCTTAACTAAATTTGTCCATTAAATGATGTCAATATATATATTAAATGTTTATTATTCATGAGATGAATGTTATTTATTGATGCATATGGTGATGTGTATGATAATTAATGGGATTGATTATGGATTTATTGATTAATATGATTGGATTTTATTTTAGTTGGATGCATGAATGTATGAGTTTTATTAAATGGATTCTGCACAGACTCGCCTTCTCTAATTTTTTCTTAATGTAAATTCTATCTCTCCTATGTCTTCCCTCGATCAACGATCAAGGTTTCTATTCATTTTAAAATAGTTATGTAATAGGAATAGTTAGAATTAATTTTGAAGAATTAGAGATCAAGGAGCAAGGAGCACTTGAAGACCAGTTTTGTAATGGAGCCCGTGTTTAAATGTAATAGTTATATTTAAATATTATTTCTTGCACACCTAGTGTTTGACCTTTTGGTTCACTTGGTGGCTCTAAAGTGAACCAAACTAGAATAAAAGTCCATAATCAATCGAAAGTAGAATATAGTATTCTATATGTGCATGCTTATACTATAAATATTATATATTATGAAAACATGCTTGGCATGTTAATTAATATGACGCGTATTTTTATATATATGTAATGCTTACGCTAAACAAGATGAGACAAATTAATAACAAATCCTCAATAATTATATTAAGTCCTAAGCGTTCAAAGATATTTGGAATATCGAACGTCAGCTTCTTAGCATGATAAAATTAATAGAGTATTAAATATTTAATATGAGTTTGTTGTGTCACCACAAGGCAAGTATTAAGTATTTAAGATGTTAATTTATCACATTTGATGCTTATAAAGAAAATTGAACAATATTGTTTTGTTGTGTCACCACAAGGATGATATTTTTCTTTTTGAATATATGGAGTGCTAGGTCGGACTTAACTTGGATAATTTTGATTCGGATGTCTTTGTGGCGCCCCCAAAATAGGTATACACAACACCCATTCGAAGTCGCCAAATACATGGTACAAGAAGCAAAC
This sequence comes from Panax quinquefolius, assembly GCA_020205615.1. NCBI lineage: Eukaryota > Viridiplantae > Streptophyta > Magnoliopsida > Apiales > Araliaceae > Panax > Panax quinquefolius. Next base: position 4,506,885 of record CM035156.1, read on the forward strand.
TACAACTTCAATAATACAAATGTCGTTTGAAATACGACAATATATCTTGTGAGTTTAAATATAATATTGTCTTCTGCACAATATCCACACATAAATAAATCCCCATCATAATTATTGATACATTATTTTACAAAAATGGTGAGGACTACTAAACAACTCTCTAGAACCTTCATTCCATACCCCGATTAAGATTCGCTACATTCTCGCCTCACGAAAAAAAAATGGAACAACAAGGAAAAGGGTGAGCTCAACTAGCTTGAGTAAAGAATACTATGACTAAGATAACATACAACAAATTATCGTTAGTCTCCAAACAGGAAAAAATCGATAGAATACAATAGACATCAAGTTTCGGATCAATATTCGCATAATGAAATAATAATTCATGTAAGAGTTACGTAGAGAATGAAATCTACTATAATCTATGAATTTAACAAATCCATCATCAATATTTTATCCCCAGTAACATCAATCAATATTCATCTCGAATCAAATATTCATCTTCGCACTATGTGCCAAAGATATTCATCAATCGGTCGTGTTCATCTCAACACTGCTCATCTTTGCACTAAAGGCCAAAGATATTCATCGATCGGTCATGTTCATTTAAACACTGCTCATCTTTGCACTACAAGCCAAAAGATATTCTTAAGAAATCATTCATCTTTTGCACTATGAGCCAAAAATATTCCATAATATCATCATTTAAGACCGAGGATGATGAAAAATATTTTTTTTAAAGAAACAAATCCAATTGAAACAAAATGACAAGGATTAAGGATTAAGGATTCGTACTTGGTTTTATCCACGTCCAAAAATACCTCAAAAATAATCATAGTGGTGTAAAATTCAAGAATGATCAAAACATGGATACTGATCGAGTTAGTATCCGAATAGATATTTTAGACGAAAAGAAGAAATTTTATTTTTATTGAATAAGATCAGTATCGTGAATAGTGCAGTATACGTGAATAGTAACTCAGACACCAAAAGATAGAAATTCCACAAAAAACATCTTCACGCTTTTAATAATAGTATTTCGTGAATAAGAATTTCGTGAATAAGAATCTCATTGAATAGTAAATCGTGAATAGTAACTCATGAATAGTAACCCATGAATAGTAACCTTCGACATGAAAAAGTTCCAAATTTGATAAAACTTGGATCAACATTTCAAAGATAATGATATTGAAGAAATAATATCATTCTGAAAAAAATAATATCCCTTACCTCAAAAGATCAAGATTTTGGCTAGAAATAATTTGTATAGTCTTTGAAGGAACTTGCTGACAATCTAGCAATACTCAAAGTATACTCAAAATACTCACAAGAATACGCTCGATAATATAGAGAGAGAAAACTTCATTTCGTGTGATTTTCAATTCTAACCCAAGACCTTATTTATAGGAAAATGCTTAGAACACCAAAGCAGTAAAATTTAATAAAATAATAATATAATTAAAACAAATTCAAGCCCACCTTAGACCAACTGAATTCAGCACATTTGTATCACATGTGGGATTGCAAAAACATTTTCTTAAATAAAACAATTAAAACTTCCAAAAATTAATTATTTCGAACTTGAGCTTCAATAATTCATAATAAATAGTCCTTTCATCACAAAATTCGAATCCCTTGAGTTTTTATAGGAAATTCAATTCTCTACAACTTTGCGTAAGAAAGTTTTTCCAAATTCCAAAGTAAATCGAATAGAAATCCACAAACGGGCGATTTTACAGGCTATAATCAAATTTCAGTCAATAAATGGGGTCCACCGACATGTTTAACATGTTTTAAACATTTATTGCAACAAAAATACTCTTCCTCCTCGTATACTCATATATCCCACATTCATTGTAAAAATATCACCGTTAATATATTATTAAAATAATATATTTAAATGAATTATTTTATCAGAAAAAGATAAAATTTCAATTTTCAACAATTGTCACTATAAAAATTTTCTCCATCTATATCCACATAAAATCAATATTTTTCTCATCATATGAATCAATAATTAATTATTCATAAATAATATTACAGAATCACAATATTGACAACCAGAAAGCGGTCCCAGGAAAGAGGGGGTTTTCCAATAAGAATTTCTTCTTACTGGCATGCATGATTAGTGACCAAACCTCTCCTTAAATGCAGTAACTTTCTAGACATTGCCAATAATGTTATCTAATAATATTATTAAGATAATATGAATTATTGCCGATAATGAAAAAATCTTGTGTGATGACAATTATCAAACAACAAAGAATATAAAATATCAACGCAAGAATTATTGAATCAATAAAATAAAATATCGAAGCAGTAATTATCGTAACCATTATCGAGTAGTGCTTCTTCACGTAAGAATCAATAATTGGTGCAATCACAGGTGCAGTAACCGCTTCAACAACAGCGTATTAGTGTGTTTTAACCAACGGTATTCCAACAAGTATAATCAGAATAACTACTACTAGTTATTTAAAAACAACTTATATTTGTCGTTTTCTTCATCCAATCGCTTTCAAGTTATGGGGCCCACACATATCATTGCGCCTGTCGCATTTAATATTCGACAAAGATTTAATATTCCACCACCAAACCTAATATTCCCTTCGACGATAATGAATATTTTATAACCACTTGCTTATTTTGAAATATTTGCGTATTTAACCCTTAACTATCCACATTAATCAAATCAACCCTTACTATTTCAAAATAATAAATAAAGGAAATTCCTTTTTATTTAAAAATTTCGGGGTCTTACATTATCTCCATGTACAACTTATTATACCCAAGCATACCCTTTGATATACCCTAAGGGTCTTAAGGAATAAGTCAAAGTATAACTCATCATACACAAGATACTATGATGATCTCAAGTCCAAGGATCACTTGTCTTACTATCACTACAGAATTCCTATCGATGCACAAATAAAACTCCATTAGGTATTCCTTAGCGAGCCACGCTCAAATGAACTTATTCTCTAATAAGCACCTACATACTGCTTTAGTGTTCCACACAAATGATCATGAGATCAATCATCCTCATCCAATAAAGTGAAGCAACGTATGTACCAATCTATCCGGATTCACTAATCCCCAATTTAGTAATCCAATGATTGGGAACTATTTTAGTTTTAAGCTTTCTAAGAATTTAGATCTCATTAGAATGATCATCATCATTATTCTAAAAGCATTGCTTAAAACTATGGGTTTATCACATATTATAAAAACAAAGATCATGTATGTAATAAACCCCAAAATAGGTTCATTCCATCCAACCCATTCGAGTCGCCAAATATATGGTACGAAAAACAACTACAACTTTATTACAACAATTGTCGTGCAAAATACAACAACACATATGTTTGTGAGTTTGGATACAAATATATACCAATCAGAAAGACGTCATGATGACACCTTACATAAAGGTATAGTCAAAAACTGCTTTTAGAAATTAGAATCTTTGGGAAGTGCTCAAGAAACCTTCATACATGGGAGGCCATGCTTTTAGGTTATGGTAGATATCATATGGCCATAGAATTATCCTGGTTGACCCAATAAACCCCAAAGAAAAACGAGAAGATTACTATCATATTCTTCCCAATGGTGAGTCTTCTCTCGACATATCATTATCTCCACTGTCTCTAATTGGGTATTATACTCCAAACAAACACCAAGATTATATAGGTAGTGCTTGTAAATATACTCAAAGGAGTGGAAAGCACAACCATGTCTTATGATAACACGAGGTTCTATGTCATTAGACATCTTGTATGATAGTGACAAAACACCCTTCCAAGTTAAATTCACCTCACCCTCAACATCTATAGACCCACCACTCTATTCCTCGCTATCCCCCCGCCGACCCAAATACACCTTTATTACATCGAAAGGAATTGTGAAACAAAAGGGTGAGCACAACTAGCTCAAGATAAAGAATATTATGACTAAAGATAAATAAATTATCAATAGTCTTCATCAAGAATAAATCGTAGATTTAGAACATATGGTAGATGATAAAACTTTTCAACCATAGTTGCAGTAAATGAATGAGTAATCCATTAGAAGAGTCAAATAGACTATAAAGTCTATTGTCTTTCCATGTTAAAAATCCACCAACAATGTTTTATCCTCGTAACATCAATCAACAATTCTCGCCCACAATCACGTGTATAACTCTTATAATCGTAATTGTAGTTCTAAATTCCTTTCCTCATCCAAGACAAAGATAATTTTCATCACTTGTCTTTACCGAAACATCAAAGATCATGGTTATACCAAATCACAGCCTCGCTCATAATCATACTAATAAATTCATCTTTGCACTACGGGCCAAAGATATTCATCAACAACATTCATCTTTACACTACAAAGTTAAAGATATTCAACAACGGGTCATCTTTTGCATTCAAGCCAAAGATATTCATCAATAATTCATCTTTGCACTACAAAGCTAAAGATATTCAACAACAAAAGTCATCTTTGCATTTTGAGCAAAAGATATTCATCAATAATTCATCTTTGCACTCACAAAGCTAAAGATATTCAACAACAGTCATCTTTGCATTACGAAAGCAAAAGATATTCATCAATAATTCATCTTTTGCACCATTGGCTAAAGATATTCAACAATGTGTCATCTTTGCATTACGAGCAAAAAGATATTCATCAATAATTCATCTTTTCACCATCAAGCTAAAGATATTCAACAACAGTCATCTTTGCATTACGAAAGCAAAAAGATATTCATCAATAATTCATCTTTGACATCAAGCTAAAGATATTCATCAGTTGGTCATGTTCATTTAAACACTGCTCATCTTTGACTCACAAAAGCCAAAGATATTCTTCGTAAATCATTCATCTTTGCATTGATTTTATCCACGCCCAAAAATACCTCAAAAATAATCATAGTGGTGTAAAATTCAAGAATGATCAAAACATGGATACAATCAAAGCTAGTATCCAAAATAGATATTTTAGACGAAAAGAAAAATTTTCATTTTTCTATTGAATAGTGCCGTATTCGTGAATAGTCAGATATCGTGAATAAAGGCCGATACGTGAATAGTAATCTGACACCAAAAGATAGAAATTCCAAAAAAAAACATCTTCACGCTTTCATTTAATAGTACTCGTGAATAAGAATCGTGAATAGTAACTCATGAATAGTAACTCGTGAATAGTAACTCATGAATAGTAACCCGACATGAAAAAGTTCCAAATTTGATAAAAAGTTCCAACTAATATTTCAAAGATAATGATATTCAAGAAATAATATCATCTCGAGAAGAAAATAACATCCCTTACCTCGAAAAGACAAGATTTCTAGTTGAAACACCTGGATATAGTGTCAAGGAACTTGCACCGCCTAACAATACTCAAAGTATACTCAAAATACTCACAAGAATACGCTCGATAATATAGAGAGAGAAAAGAGAAAACTTGTTTCGTGTGATTTTCAATTCTAACTTAGCCCCTCTATTTATAGGAAAATGTTAGCAGACGCCAAGGCGGATTTAACTCCGCAACTCTGATGGCTTTTACTCGCTACTATTCCACCCACCAAAATCAGCCATCTTCCCAACAACCAAGAGTGGGGCCCACTCAATTCTAGAATTTTCCACCAAAACCTAATTTCCGAATCATTTACCTCTTAAAATTCATAACAAATCATACGCTCATTTTAACGGTTCAAAATTTGTGGACATATACTCAACTTATATATGTATAACATATCCAAAATTACAACGATCCAACGGTTGGATCAAAATTTATAACTCACGCAATAATATAGTGAAGAACAATCGATTTTTCGGACTATTAGTCCTTCTTGGACCATTTTATTCAAAATTTCACCACTAAATATCTACAAAGAATTTTTGGGTGATTCAAATTTCTGATTAGCTTACTTCTAGGGCTTTCTTTTGATATATGGCTCATCTCTTAACTCATTATACATTAAAGAGTTATGGATTTTACAAAATCAAGTAATAAACTAATTTTTCTCGAAAATCCCATATTTTGTTTCTCCATTTCGACAAATACCGATAAAACACCTCATCATTAATTCCTTCACTTATAACCACATAAATAAATCCATCATTTATATCCACATCAAATAAATATTTTCTTATCATATGAATCAATAATTAATTATTCACAAATAATATTATGTAATCACATTTATGACAACCAGCCGCTCCTGAGAAAGAGGGGCTTTCCAATAAGAATTTCTCCTCATCGGCGCCGCAATTAGGTGACCAAACCTCTCCTTGATGTAACTTTCTAGACATTGCCAATAATGCTATCTAATAATATTATTCAAATAATATGAATTATTGATCCGATAATGGAAATATCGCGCAAATGATAATTATTGAACAACAATAATATAAAATATCAACACAAGCAATTATTGAATCAATAAAATAAAATATTGACAAGAATTATCAGAATAATTATTGAGTAGTGCCTTTCACGTAAGAATCAATAATTGAAAAAAATACCGTGCAATACTGGTGTGCCATCGCGTGCAACAACGCGTATTACATTTACTTTACCAACGGGTATTCCAACAATGGTGTTAATTCAGAACGATTACGCCGTTATTTATAAAAACTCAAATTTGTCATTTTCTCCATCCGACAGCTTATTACGTTATGGGGCCCATAATGATCGCTACCGTCGCATTTAATATTCTCCTACGTAAAGAATATTCCACGACCAAACGAATATTCCAACAACAATGAATACTTTATACCCTCTTGCGTATTTTGAAAATTTTTTCATATATCACCCTTAACTTTAACTTTTATCAATTTAACCATTTATCGAATAGAAAAATTGAATACTTTTATTTCATAAAATTAAGGGTCTTACAATCTCCCTCCTTATGAAATTTCGTCCTCGAAATTTACATACATTTGGTATTTCAAAGAGTTGAGAATACCTTGCTTTCATTTCGATTCCATCTTCCCCATCATCATGATTTCTCCATTGCTCATCTCCCGTATTTCAGGATATCATTCTAGAATACGACTTCAAAACAAAGGTTAATTGAGCAAATTAACATATCACATAATATCTCGATATTATGACCGACCAACAAATAAGCTTAGGTAGGACACACTCAGCGAAGGATTTACTCATCTCTCCCTCCTAGTTCTATTCCCCGATCTCCGCCTGAGAGATCATATCCCTAAGCTCGATACTAAAATGTAACAACCCCAAAATAGGTTCATTCCATCCAACCCATTCGAGTCGCCAAATATATGGTATATTAAAAAACAACTACAACTTTATTACAACAATTGTCGTGGCAAAATACAACAACACATATGTTGTGAGTTTGGATACAAATATATACCAATCAGAAAAGACGTCACAATGACACCTTACATAAAGGTATAGTCAAAACTGCTTTTAGAAATTAGAATCTTTGGGAAGTGCTCAATGAAACCTTCATACATGGGAGGCCATGCTTTTAGGTTATGGTAGATATCATATGGCCATAGTAATTATCCTTGGTTCACCCAATAAACCCCAAAGAAAAACGAGAAGATTACTATCATATTCTTCCCAAATGGTGAGTCTTCTCTCGACATATCATTATCTCCACTGCCTCTAATTGGGTATTATACTCCAAACAAACACCAAGATTATATAGGTAGTGCTTGTAAATATACTCAAAGAAGTGGATGAGCACAACCATGTCTTATGATAACACGAGGTTGTATGTCATTTAGACATCTTGTATGACAAGTGACAAAACACCCTTCCAAGTTAAATTCACCTCACCCTCAACATCTATAGACCACCACTCTATTCCTCGCTTATCCCCTTCAGGAGAACCAACAAGCCTACACCTTTATTATCCCCGAAAGGAATTGTGAAACAAAAGGGTGAAAGCACAACTAGCTCAAGAAAGAATATTATGACTAAAGATAAATAAATTATCAATAGTCTTCATCAAGAATAAATCGTAGATTTAGAACATATGGTAGATGATAAAACTTTTCAACCATAGTTGCAATGAATGAGCAATCCATTAGAAGAGTCAAATAGACTATAAAGTCTATTATCTTCTCCATGTTAAAAATCCACCAACAATGTTTTATCCCCGTAACATCAATCAACAATTCCTCGCCCACAATCACGTGTATAACTCATAATCGTAATTCAGTTCTAAATTCCTTTCCTCATCCAAGACAAAGATAATTTTCATCACTTGTCTTTACTCGAAACATCAAAGATCATGGTTATACCAAATCACGCCTTCTGCTCATAATCATATTAATAAATTCATCTTTCGCACCACGGGCCAAAGATATTCATCAACAGCTCATCTTACACTACAAAGCTAAAGATATTCAACAACGGGTCATCTTTGCATTACAAGCCAAAGATATTCATCAATAATTCATCTTCGCACTACAAATATAAAGATATTCAACAACAGTCATCTTTGCATTTCGAGCAAAAGATATTCATCAATAATTCATCTTTGACACTCATGGCTAAAGATATTCAACAACAGTCATCTTTGCATTACGAGCAAAAAGATATTCATCAATAATTCATCTTTGCACCATTGCTAAAGATATTCAACAACAGTCATCTTTGCATTCTACGAGCAAAAGATATTCATCAATAATTCATCTTTCACCATCAAGTTTAAAGATATTCAACATGGTCATCTTTGCATTACTGAGCAAAAAGATATTCATCAATAATTCATCTTTGCACCATCAAGCTAAAGATATTCATCAGTTGGTCATGTTCATTTAAACACCTGCTCATCTTTGCACTACAAAGCCAAAGATATTCTTCGTAAATCATTCATCTTTGCATTGATTTTATCCACGCCCAAAAATACCTCAAAAATAATCATAGTGGTGTAAAATTCAAGAATGATCAAAACATGGATACAATCAAAGCTAGTATCCAAAATAGATATTTTAGATTTAAAAGAAAAATTTTCATTTTTAAATGAATAGCCGTGATTCGTGAATAGTGTGAGATCGTGAATAAAGGTCAGACACGTGAATAGTAATCTGACACCAAAAGATAGAAATTCCACAAAAAACATCTTCACGCTTCATGAATAGTACTCGTGAATAAGAACTCGTGAATAGTAACTCATGAATAGTAACTCGTGAATAAGTAACTCATGAATAGTAACCCGACATGAAAAAGTTCCAAATTTGATAAAAAGTTCCAACTAATATTTCAAAGATAATGATATTGAAGAAATAATATCATCCCGAGAAGAAAATAACATCCCTTACCTCGAAAGACAAGATTTAGTTGAAACACCGGATATAGTATCAAGGAACTTGCACCGCCTAACAATACTCAAAGTATACTCAAAATACTCACAAGAATACACTCGATATATAGAGAGAGAAAGAGAGAAAACTTGTTTCGTGTGATTTTCAATTTAACTTAGCCTCTATTTATAGGAAAATGTTAGACGCCAAGCAGATTTAACTCGCAACCCGATGGCTTTTATTCGCTACTATTCCACCCACCAAAAATCAGCCATCTTCCTCAACAACCAAGAGTGGGGCCCACTCAATTCTAGAATTTTCCACCAAAACCTAATTTCCGAATCAGTTACCTCTTAAAATTCATAACAAATCATACGTTCATTTTTAACGGTTCAAAATTTGTGGACATATACTCAACTTATATATGTATAATATATCCAAAAATTACAACGATCCAACGGTCGGATCAAAATTTATAACTCACGCAATATAGCTGAAGAACACTGATTTTTCGGACTATTAGTCCTTGGGACCATTTCATTCAAAATTTCACCACGAAATATCTACAAAGAATTTTTGGGTGATTCAAATTTCTCAGTTAGCTTACTTCTAGGGCTTTCTTTTGATATATGGCTCATCTCTTAACTCATTATATATTAAAGAGTTATGGATTTTACAAAATCAAGTAATAAACTAATTTTTCCGAAAATCCCATATTACATTCTCCATTTCGACAAATACCGATAAAACACCTCATCATTAATTCCTTCACTTATAACCACATAAATAAATCCATCATTTATATCCACATCAAATAAATATTTTCTTATCATATGAATCAATAATTAATTATTCACAAATAATATTACGTAATCACATTTATGACAACCAGTAGCGCCCTGTGAAAGCAGGGCTTTCAATAAGAATTTTCTCCATCGCGCCGCAATTAGGTGACCAAACCTCTCCTCGATGTAACTTTCTAGACATTGCCAATAATGCTATCTAATAATATTATTCAAATAATATGAATTATTGATCCGATAATGGAAAAATCATGCAAGTGATAATTATTGAACAACAATAATATAAAATATCAACACAAAGCAATTATCAATCAATAAAATAAAATATTGAGCAAGAATCATCAGAATAATTATTGAGTAGTGCCTTCTCACGTAAGAATCAATAATTGAAAAAATACTGCGGTAATACCGAGTGCTATCGTGCAACAACGCCAGACATTTTACTTTACTTTTACCAATCGGGTATTCCAACAAAGGTTAATCAGAACGATTACGCTGTTATTTATAAAAACTCAAATTTGTCGTTTTTTCCATCCGATGCTTATTCATTATGGGGCCCATAAATGATCGCTACAGGCCGCATTTAATATTCTCCCGACGAAAGAATATTCCACGCACCAAACGAATATTCCCAAACAACAATGAATACTTTATACCTTGCGTATTTTGGAAAATTTTTTCATATATCACCTTTTAACTTTAACTTTTATCAATTTAACCATTTACCTTGAATAGAAAAATTGAATACTTTTATTTCATAAAATTCGGGTCTTACAATTTAGATAATTAAAAGCTTTTAATAAATTAATACTTTTTATTAATAAATGAATAAGATTGTTTACAAAGTATATGCTTTATCATCAAACATGATGGTTCAGATGATACTACTTTCAAGATAACCTCGAGCGTAGAATATGTTCCTTCTTATCCAAGATTTGAACAGAACCTCTTCATACGCCAAATCTTCCGCTATTTCGTCCGGTTCTAACTCAATAATGTGGTTCGGGTCTTTCACATATTTACGTAACATGGATATGTGAAAATGTTATGAACACGAGACATACTACTGCAGAAAGTTTAGTCTATAGCCACAGCTCCTACTTGATCGAGGATTAAAATGGACCGATGAATCGAGGATTAAGTTTTCCTCTCTTCCAAATCTTGTAACTCCTTTCCATGGAGCAACTCTTAACAACACATGATCTCCTATATCAATTCCACGCCCTTTCGATGAAGATCAAGATAACTCTTTTCATCGATTTTGTGAGGTTTTTATACGTTGTTTAATCGTTTGAATCTTTTCCGAAGTATACGTACCAACTCCCGGCCCCCAACAACGTTGCTTCACCCACCTTGTAGACCCCAACTTATTATTAATGAAATTTAATTTTCTATTTATTATTTTAAAATAGTAAGGGTTGATTTGATTAATGTGGATAGTTAGGGTAAAATACGCAAATACTTCAAAATAAGCAAGTGGTTATAAAATATTCATTGTTGTTTGGGGAATATTCGTTTGGTCGTGGAATATTCAGATCATTGTGGGAATATTCGTATCGATTTGCGCAGCTACCATGTGTGTGGGCCCCATAACTAAAAAGCGATTGGAAGAAAACGACAAATATAAGTGGTTTAAAAATAATCTACAGTAGTTATTCTGCATATATCGTTAAAATACCCTTAGTGGTTAAAACACAAGAAGACACCAGTATTGCACCAATTATTGATTCTTACGTAAGAAGGCACTACTCAATAATGGTTACGTGAATTATTGCTCAAAGATTTTATTGAGTTAATAATTGTCTGCGTTGATATTTTATATTGTTGTTGTTTCAATAATTGTCATTATACAAGATTTTTCATTATCGAAGCAATAATTCATATTATCCGAATAATATTATTAGATAACATTATTGGCAATGTCTAGAAAGTTCTCATCAAGGAGAGGTTTGGTCACCTAATTGCGCCAAGAAGAGAGAAATTTTATTGGAAAGCCCCTCTTTCCTGAACCGTCATTGTCGATATATCAGGATTCAGTAATATTATTTGTGAATAATTAATTATTGATTCATATGATGAGGAAAATATTAATTTTATGTGGATATAGATGGAGAAAATTTTAATGTGACAATTGTTGAAAATTGAAATTTTATTTTTTCTCGATAAAATAATTCATTTAAATATATTATTATATTTTAATAATATAATAATGGTGATATTTTTACAACGTAATGTGGGATATATGAGTATACGAGGAGGAAGAGTATTTTTGTTGCAATAAATGTTTAAAACATGTTAAACATGTCGGTGGACCCCATTTATCGATCGAAATTTGATTATACCGTAAAATTGCTCGTTTGTGGATTTCGATCAATTTCTATTTGGAATTCGGAAAACTTTCTTCGCAAAGTTGTAGAGAATTGAATTTCCTATAAAAACTCGCGTGAGATTCGAATTTTCTGATGAAAGGGCTATTTATTATGAATTATTAAAGTTCAAGCTCAAATAATTAATTTTGGAAGTTTTAAATATTTATATTCACAAAAACGTTTTTTTTTGTGTTTGGTGGGCATCTTTAACACATGTCATGTTGCTGAATTCAGATGCTTGATGCGTAGGAGGATGTAGAAAAAATTATAATATTAATTTATTAAATTTTCTCTTTGTGTTCTAATCAATTTCCTATAAATAGGTGCTTAGGTTAGAATTGAAAATCACACCTTTAAATCAAGTTTTCTCTCTATATTATCGAGCGTATTCTTGTGAGTATTTTGAGTATACTTTGAGTATTGTTAGACGGTAAGTTCCTTCAAAGACTATACCCTAGATTCCAAATTTAAGTACTTAATCTTTCGAGGTAAGTGGATGTTATTTTTTCTCAAATGATATTATTTCTTCAATATCATTACGTCAAATATTGGTTGAAACTTTTATCAAATTTGGAATTTTTTTCATATCGGGTTCTTATTCATGAGTTCTTATTCACGAAGTTACTATTCATGAGTTACTTATTCACGAGTTACTATTCACGAGTACTATTATTCATATAAGCGTGAAGATGTTTTTTTTGGAATTTCTATCTTTTGGTGTTTGAGTTACTTATTCACGATATCAAGACTATTCACGATATCTGCACTATTCACCTAAAAATAAAATTTCTTTTTTTGTCCAAAATATCTATTCGGATACTAGCTTTGATCAGATCCATGTTTTTGATCATTCTGAATTTTACACCACTATGATTATTTTTGAGGTATTATTTTGAACATGGATAAAACAAAGTACTTAATCCTTAATCCTTAATCCTTGTCATTTTGTTTCAATCGGATTCGTTTTTTAAAATATTTTCATCATCCTCGCCTTAAATGATGATATTATTGAATATCTTTGGCCAGTAGTGCAAAGATGAATGATTTTCAAGAATATCTTCGTCAGTAGTAGCAAAGATGAACAGTGTTTAGATGAACATGACTAATCGATGAATATCTTTGGCCTGTAGTGTAAAAGATGAATATTTGATTCCGTATGTATATTGATTGATGTTACAGGATAAAAGATAGAGCGATGAACTTTTAAATTCATACATAGTAAGATAGTAGTTTGCATCTCTACTTAACTCTTCTAATGAATTATTATTTCACGCGTAATATTGATTTAAAATTTGTTGTCTATTGTATTCTATTAGATTTTTCCGTTGAAGACTAACGATAATTTGTTGTATATTATCTTAGTCATAATATTCTTTCTTGAGCTAGTTGAGCTCACCCTTTCCTTTTGTTCCATTTTCTTTCAGCCGTAACTCGCGATTTCTTCAACTCGCATAAAGCTTATATTCACGAAGCTTTTGGAGTGTCGACCTCAAGTGTTGCTTCATGATCTTCACGGCTTTTGGAATAAATAAGGATGTCATCAATAAAGACGACCACAAAGTGATCCAAATATTCCTTGAATACTCTTGGTTCATCATATCCATGAAGGCAAAGAGGAGCATTAGTCAATCCAAAGGACATGACTAGAATTCATAATGCCGTGCATCGAAGTTACGAAAAGTCGTCTTTGGAATGTCATGTTCTAATCTTCAATTGGTGATATCCGGAACAATCGGGTGATATCCTGAACGTAAGATCAATCTTTGAAAAGAATTTGGCTCCTTGCAATCGGGTCAAACAGTCATCAATACGCTGTAATGGATACCTATTTTTGATGGTGACATGATTCAACTCTCGATAATCAATACAAAGTCGCATACTCCCATCTTTTCTTCTTCACGAATAGAACAGAGCACCCCAAAGAGAAGTACTAGGACTAATAAAGCCAATGTCTAACAATTTCGCATTGGGTCTTTAACTCTCAAGTTCAATAGAGCCATTCTATATGGGGCTTTCAAAATAGGTTTTTTACTTCGGTTCAAGGTCGATACAAAATTCAATTTCACGCCTAGGGGTAGGCCAGAAGTTCTTCTGGGAATACGTCAGAAATTTATTAACAATAGAAATATCTTTCAAAACTAACGTATTTTTGTTTAAATCAGAATATGAGCTAAGAAAGCTTGACATCCGCTTTTTCAATAAACTAATAGCTTTATGGCTTCGAGATGACCGTGATTGATTTTAATGGTTTGGTCGCTTGAATTCGATAATAGGTTGGTAAGGAATATGAAAGCTAACAACCTTACGAAAACAATCAATTTTTGCATGATAAGTAGTTAACCAATCAATCCCTAGAATCACGCCAAATGCAAGTATTTTTAATGAAATAAGATCGACAGTAATGTGAGGTACCGATTTGAACCAAACAAGACTTATAAACAAGTGGATGTAATGAAGGTTTCTCCCAACTGAGTTTCCACAGATAAGTCAAAGTCTAATTTCTTCTTGAGTCAAATTTAATCGATGAAAAGCAAGTAGGAGAAATAAAAGAATGGGTAGAACCCCAGATCAAATAAAGTATAGACTTCATTAGAGTTTATGATAAGCTTACCCGTGATGACCTCATTCGTTCCTTTCTCCATGGGAGGTCACAACAAACGCCTCCCTCAGACTATTCGGTTTGACTTTTCTGGGACTACCTTTGGTGCCTCCATCCTAGTGAATTTGTCTTGGTGAAACGATAAAATCGAGCTAAGTGACCTTCTCTTCCACAATTATAACATGCTTTTGACTACGCATGGCGCAGATTTTGATCGATGTGTCCTCTCCTCCCGCATTTGAAGCATATGATAGGTGGTCTTTCTCCTTCCTTAACAACTGGTCTTTGGTGCCGACGCTCTTTCCATCATCATTGAATCTCCTTTTCTTGAAATGTCCATTCTTATTGTTTTAGCCTCGACACCACCAAGTGGTTACCATATCCGCCCGTTGATTCCTCCACGCTTGTTGTCACCGCTCCGATGACTACTCTCGCCGGTATTATAATTTTGCCGCCTCTCTTTAGTCAAGGTTGACTCGTTATCGCGCTCCACTAATCGGAGCCCTATTTACAACATGAATACAAACACGCTTTATGAGAAATAAGATGTTGACGTATCTCCCGCTTCAAACCTCTTAAAACATTCGCGCCATTCTCTCTTCATTATCCACCAAGTGGGATTTGAACCGTGATAACTCCGCAAATTTTGCCTCGTATCACATTACACGGCCATATTGTTTTGTTCCAACTTGATAAACTCCACCTCCTTCATGTGGTAATACTTTCAGAAAGTATTTGTCGTTGAATGACTCTCGAACTTCTCCCAAGATATCTTCAAGACAAAGAAGTTGAGTACGCTTTACCGATTCCCACCAAGAATCGCTTTCTCCGACAACATAAACATAAAGCGTGAAAGGAACCTTTTGCTCCTCTGAGCATCCCAAGACATCAAATATCTTGGTAATCTGCTTTATCCATGCTTCCGCCAAGTGGTTTTGGCTCTCCCTTAAACTCCGGTGGTCCCAGCCTCTTGAATTGTTTAATGGTGATCACCGAGAGTTTTTCGTGTTTCCACCCTACGTTTTGGGACAGTGAGTCGCCTCGCTCATTGTTGCATGTAATTGCATAAAGCCTCTCGAACATTTGATCATTCATCATTTGGTCGGTGTTGTTGTTTGTACGAGGATTGTCGCCTCGATGCACATTATCCTCGATTATTGATATGTGGTGAATCAACGATCGCTCTGTGCTCCATTCTTTATTCTCAACATTCTCGATGTCATTTTCGGAGACATCGCCACAAAACAAAAGGTTAATTGACATGTAACATATTATCCCTATATTCTCGACCGACCAATAAAATAAGACATAAACTTAGTAGGTCATACTAATGGAAGGTATTCTGCCTCCCTCCTAGTACTATTCTCACATCTTAGCCAGGGATCATATCCCTAAGCTCTGATACCAACTGTGACGCCCCCAAAAATAGGTATACATCACCCATCTTGGGTAGTCAGATACATGGTACAAAATTTAAATACAACTTACTAATATAACTGTCGTGTACAATACGACATAAATTGTGAGTTTGAATACAATATTGTCTACTAGAGATCATACAAACTCAAAAGGAGTCCTCATTATAATTATTATCACACTATTTCACAGAATAGTGAGGACTACTAATGCTATCCTCTGGACCATTACTCCGTTCCCCGACTCGCCCCAAGCCTATATTCTCATTTCAAGAGAATAAAGTGAAAGAAAGGTGAGCTCAACTAGCTCAAGAAGAAATATTATGACTAAGATAATGCGTAATAAATTATCATTAGCTCACACACAACAAAGTGTTAAACCGATAAAATATAATGAACATCAAGTTTAACTACAGCGGAACCAGCAATCCATTAAAAGAGTCAAGTAGAAAATAAAATCTACTATCTTTTATGATTTTAAAAGATTTTTCATCACTGTTATAGCTGAGACTCAGCTTTAATAAATATTCCACATCATCGAATCACCCCCGCACTTACGGCCAAGGATATTCTTTAAGATCACGACCACAATTATTCATACACTACGGCCAAAAATATTGTGTATTCATTAATGGTCATGATCATGCCAACAATCGGCCCATCAATGCACTACGGGCCACCGAGGATTTTACCACATCATTTGTAACATTACTGGCCATGATTACACCGAATAGTCTCTCGTCATAATCATACCAAGTCCATCTACGCACTACGTGCCACAGATGACTTTCAACATAATATAAATATGAGGATGATGACAATGATATAAGAATTCAATAAAACAAGTTCAAGAATTAATTTATCTAGAACCAATAACATCCAAATCACAACACGACATCGCTTTAGAGAGTAAAATTCAAGAATATCGAGAAGAATATTTTTCATGAAAGGATATCGATAAAGCTTGAAATATCAAGGATATTCCACTAATTTCATGGAGTATATAAGTCAAAGTTTTAACCAACCTGGGTATAATAAAGAATGGAATAACAAAAGAAATCACCATGCACGCGATAGATCAGCACAGCAAAGTTATTCCAATGTAATAATAAATAACGGAACCAGTCCCACAGAAACGCATGCATGTGATATTCCAACAGAATAATAAAGAATGGAACCAGTCCCAGAAAAAAACACAAACAGATGTTCCAAATGTAATAATAATAAAGATTTTAACCAGTCCGGTAAAACACATGCATAAGATGTTCCAAGAATAATAATAATAAAGATTTTAACCAGTCCTGTAAAACACATGATGCAGGATGTTCCAATGTAATAATAGAAGAATGTCACCAAGTATAGGGTAGATCCAGATATACAAAAGTTATTCCAATGTAATAATAAGAAATGGAATAACAACAATTCTCTTCATGAATAAGAAAGAATAACACCCCTTACTTTTAGTAGGAGATTGAATACCGCAGATAGTGTAAGAACAAAATACTCTTCTTCTTCTCTCTTATTCTCTATACTTTCTCTCTATAGCTTGAATGAATTCGTGAAAATAATGAAGCACTAGGCCTCTATTTATAGAAGATTTCTAGCTTAAAGACATGCCATGTGAAAAAGGCAAGTGGCTGGACGACCGTGATGTGAAAAGAAAAGTGGTTCGACGTCTGTGAATGTGAAACAACAAGTGGTTCGACGCTCGTAATGTGAAACGACAAGTGGTTCGGCACTGTAATATGAAACGGCAAGTGGTTTGGACGTCTGGTAAAGGTAATTACTATTAACGAAGGTAATTACTTATTCACAAATGTAATTACTTATCGATTGAAGGTAATTACTATCGATTGAAAAAGACTCTTAGATGATGACATATGGGCCCCCATAAAATAATCAAACTTACCACAAACGTCTCATAACATGACTCTTTATATACATCAAGGATTGAATAAATATTACCACAAATCATTTTATTTTTAATCAACACATTTTAATCTTTCAACAATTATTAATCATTTATAACTTTGTCGTCTCAATTATTGATTTAATATTATAACATATTATACATACGACATCGTGACAATAATTGAATCAATAATATAAGAGATATGACGCAAAGAATTATCGTAGCAATAATTGAGCATATAATTGAGTGACTTCTCACGTAAAGATCAATAATCAATATATCGTGCTACTATACAACTACGCCAGACATCATTTTTTTACTTAGGGTAGTTCAACAGGTTTTAATTCAGAACACCTCCGCCGTTATTTTTATAGAAAGATAATTTTGTCGCTTTTCTAACTACGATAATACTTCCGCCATGGGGTCCATTAATGATGAGAATCATCGCATTTAATATTCCCAAACAAAAAGAATATTCTCCACCAAACTAATATTTTATTAAAACCTTGCTTACTTTGCAAAATTTATAAATATTACCCACAACTATAACATTATATCAAATTTATTCCATAATATTCAAAAATAATATTTATAGAAAAATTCATCTTTATTTATAAAAGTTGGGGTCTTACACCAGGGCTTATGTATATATGTGTATAAAAAAAACAAAAAAAAAACAAAAGAAGTTGCTTGTACCTGTTAATAAAAAAGGGAAACCAATCAATCCAATCAGTCTTTATATACTCAATCACAAGCAGGAACATACTGAGTAAGGAAGTCTCATATTAATTATAAAATAAAATATAAAACAAATCAATAAATTTGGACAATTAAAACACACTTTTAGCTACAAAAAGAAGAAAAAACCTTTCAACCCTCTTAGTTCATAACGCAACGCAAGCAATTTTTTTTCGGTGATTCTCTTCTTCTCCAACAGAGTTGCAAAAATAAATCATCTACTAGCTAGACAAGTGTCCTTTCTTTGAAGGTAATTTTTTTTAAAGATACATATAGAATCTAGATGTATAAATTTTGTAAATTATAATACATATATTCGCTAACTTTTTCTTATTTATTATTTGATTCAACATAAAACTTGATCGGGATTCTTTTTTTTTTAATTGAAAGTTTCAAGTGAAAGAAAATATGCTCAAAATTCAGGTTTTATTGTTCTTTATTAATTAGTTTTATTATTTTTTAATGTTGTGTTTATTAATTATTATAAAATTAAAAAATATTTTCTAAGAAATAACTTTCCAAAAATCTCAAGAGATAATGTAAGAAAAAAAATGAAAATTTATATAAAGATACACACTTAAAAAATTTTATCATTAGCCTTAAAAAACTCAAGACCGACTCTACAAGTTACTTTCCTATAAAAGATCATTATTTTACTTTTTCCTTCCACTTTTACCTCATCTATTATTGTAGTATATGCTTTTTATTTTTCTTGGGAACATAGCGTATTAGCGTGTACGTGGTTAATTAAGGTTTGAAATTCTGAGTTACCATACATACATGATTATGGGGCCTAAACTAACCTAATTAAGGAGTGTTTGATCAAACTGAATGAAATAATATTAGATATTTAAGTAATTTAAATAAGCTGAATGAAACAGAATTTTGTACTGAATAAAAAAATTTATTTGATAATTGATATGTCTAAAATATCTGAATAACACATTTTTATTATTTTTTCCTCTGAAAAAATTCAAAATTGTTATAAATTTATTTAATATTACTTAATATAATAGTTAATATTGTAAAAAAAATATATAAAATACTTCGTTTAGCAGTTATTCAGCCCAAAAAATTATACTTGGTCATTCAGCCCAAAAATTTGACTAAATCAATCATTTAGACGATTTTTATTTAAAACAGGCGTACTGAATGACTAGCCAATTCAATCATTCAACTCTAAACAAACACCCCTAAGTTTGTCGTTCACCAACTTAATCATGCATGATCCATTAATTGTTTTGTAAAGAATAAACAACAGTTTATATCCATCTTATATGAGTATCAGTATCATAAAGGTCTCGGGCAACGCAAACAGTTCATATTTATATCATAATTAGTTGTGTCATGTGCTCTCGACACTACTTGACCATGATAGATTTATTCCAAACTTTGAATTTTATCGGATAATTTATTAGGAAATGGTGAAAAATCAATCAGATTCCATTTTGTTAGATAGATTATTTTGTAGATACAGAACAAACTTTGAAGGTGATGTCACAGTGGAAGCCGTGTCACAATATTTTTTATATTTTATTTTACCTTTTCTAATTTAACTTTTTAAATTTTTTATTTTAAATTATTATATTCTTACAAAAATTACACACGTAAGATCCATGTGAGAATAGTATATATATTATACACGTGCAAGGGACATTGAAGTTTAGTATCTATAATAACTGGAGAGAGAAATGAAACAAAAGTGGGTAGTAAAAGTGCATAAATCATGTAAACAAATTAATAAATTAGTTCAAGGATTAATATTATAAGTAGGATCAGTTGTAGGTTTGTAAGCAAACGGGTTGTTAATTTTCATAGTAGAAAAGAAGAGTATATATATATATATATATATATATATATATATATATATATATATACACATACATTTAATTTCACATTTAAAAACAAACTCAAAGGTAAAATATTAATAAAACATTTTCTCTTCCATTTCTATAATATTTTATCTCTCGTTTTTGTATATTCCATCCATTCTGAATTATAAGATCAATATTAATTTTTTAAAATTAATTCAAACATTTTAAATTTAACAATGACATGATGATACATTTAAGTTTTTAAAACAATAAATTTTATAAGTAGTAATACATACTTAAACTAAATGAATTTATGCTCATTTTGAGTTTGAAATTAATTTTTTAAATTATTTTTATAATTTAAAATAAAAGGAGTATTATTTTTAATTTTATAGTATATTTTTGAGTGTGAATTTGAATGTGTATTCGGAAGAAAAAGATGGTAGGAAGATGGGAGCCAAGACCCCACACTCCACTGCCCGTGAGTTATTTGGATTTATTTGGTGTCTTGGTATCAAATATTATTATTACAATCCTTCCCGGTTCCCACACACTCCATTCAAGCGACCAATCAATGCCTAACTGATAACTACTAGCAGCACCAGGCAATTGTAATAACTTACCCTTAGTAGTCATCAATTAAAACTTTATTGGTATCCAATAATTGTCACAATATTATAAAAGCCCAGGAGAATATGCTCAATTAGGCAAGTTAAATATTTGACTAAATAAATTTGGGCCCACATATACACTTACGAATTATTACCTCTATTCCATAATAATTAATTTTTTAGAAGAAAAAATTTGTTTCAATTTATTTATCTTTATTATTTTTTAAAAGAATAAATTATTTATTTTTCTATATTATCTCTAACTTTTCTTATTGTCCCAAAAAAATTTCTCATGTATTATAAGTTTTCAACTTCCCATAAATGGGTAGTGATTTAATTTTATATAAATTTTAATTATTAAATGATAGTATTAAATAACTTTCTTAATTGATCTGCATAAAACTAAAACAATTATTATTATAGAATGGAAGTAGTAACTAGATAAACCAAATAGATTACCCCTTGATGAATGTGATAAACCTATATGAGAAAAGGCTAAACAAGTGAGATGTGCCTAAGGAATAGTTAATGGATATGATCATTGTGACGCCCCCAAAATAGGTATACATCACTTATCTTGAAATCGCTAAATATACACAGATGTAAATCAAATACAAATTTCTTTTAATACAACCGCCAGATAAAAAATACGATAAACACAAATTGAAGTTTTTTACATGAATATTGTCTCACAGACAATATCCAAACTCAAATTCAATCCTCATTACACTTATTATCACACTAAGTAGTGAGGACTACTAAAATAACCATCTCGGACCATCACTCCATTCTCCGATTAGTCCTGGGACACGTTTCTCATTTCCGAGGAGAACAAATGAAAGCAAAAAGGTGAGCTCAATTAGTCTAGTAAAAAATATTATGACTAAGATAATGCGAATAAATTATCATTAACCTTCAACAAATGTTAAACCGATAAAATACAATAAACATCAAGTTTTAATCGCAATGAACAAGCAATCCATTAAGAAAGTCAGAGTAAAGCATGATATCTACTATCTTCTATGATTTAAAAAGTTTTTCATTCATTTTATCGCCGAGACTAAACTTAATAAATAAACCACATCATCGAATCATCCCTCGCACTACTACGCCAACGATATTTATGTAATCATCAACGGTCATGATTATACAAGAATAATCTCGTCATAATCATACCAACAATCATCCATCAATACACTACGGCCAACGAGGGACTTTTATCACATCATTTGTAACATTACGGTCATGATTATACCGAATGATCCCTAAATCATAATCATACCAATCAATAGTCCATCTATATACGTAAGTCGAAGATGACTTTCATCACAATATAAAGCGTGGTGGATGACAATGATATAAGCATTAATCAAACGAAATCAAAGATAAATATTAAAGACTTTAAATTTATTCAGAGTTTACAAATATCCAAATTGTCAACATGATATTGCTTTGTGGAGTAAAATTCAAGAATAATATTCATGTATCAAAAATAATTTGGACAGAAAATAAATATATTTTTTGGGTGAATAGTACCCCGTGAATAGTATTTCGGGAATAGTACTCGTGAATATTATCCCGACATGAAAAGTGCCCCAAATACCCGAGTGAAAAATATTAGAGTGAATAGTAACCAGTAAATAGTAACTCGTGAATAGTACTCGGACATGAAAAGTTCCCCAAATACCCGAGTAAATAGTAACTGGGTGAATAGTAACCCATAAATAGTAACTCATGAATAATATTCCGGCATGAAAAGATCAATAATTATCAAGAAAGCTCAGAATAATATTTTCATGAAAAGATATTGGATGAAGCGCAAATATCAAAGATATTCTACTAATTTCACTTGAAAGTATATAGAAGCAATACTTTAATGTAATGAGGTATAATCAGAATATGAGATTTAAATAATATTACTCACATACTACTGTAGTATGGAAGAAAATATTATTCCTTATGAATACTAAACAAAAATAATATCCCTTACCTCGTAAGAAGACCTGACATCTTTGGAATAGTGAAGTAGCAGACTTCTCTTCTTCTTTCTCTCTATAGCTTCTCTCTCTCTCTATAATTGTTCTTGTCATCTTGTGAGTCTTAGTGAATTGGTGAGAATGAAAGAAGAATGAGCTTTTATTTATAGGAAAATATAGTTTCAATAATTGCACGTTTTGGGCCTCGAAATATTACAGTATAATACCTTCATCTTTTTCTCCATTTTTAATTTAGTCCTGCAAGTATTATCATATTTGCACCACCTCCCCTGATAGTACATGCATGTGACATACATGTGAATAAATAGTTATAAGCATGTGAATTAATAACAATTAATTGCTTATTTATCCTATTAATTACCCGATTGGTCAATATAAACTCTAGAAATCAATTATTATCAAAATAAATGTCGATTCCCACAAACACTAATAATCCCAACATAATAGAACTATCAATTTCATCTTTAATCAACACGAACGTATTCATCATTAATATTATAACTCACAATATTTAACAACCAAATCATTCCCAGGAAAGAGGGGGCTTTCTGATAAGGATTTCTACCTATTGGCGCGCAATTAGGTGATCAAACCTCTCCTCGATAGAATTTTCTAGACATCGTAAATATTGTAAATAATAATATGAATAATTTTGTCGTCTCAATTATTTATTTAATAATATAAAATAGTATGCAAATGATACTGTGACAATAATTGAATCAATAATATGAGAGATATTATACAACAATTATCAGAAGCAATAATTGAGTATAATCGGTGACTACTCACGTAAGCATCAATAATCAATATCATGTCTTTTACTATGCAACCACGCCAGACATCGTACTTTTACCACGGGTAGTTCAAAAGTTTAACGGTAAAACTTTCGCCGTTATTTTTATAAAAAGATATTTATGTCATTTTCTAACTACGACAAAACTTCCGTTGTGGGGTCCACCAATGATTGTGTCGTCGTACGAATATTCCCTGTTAAAACGAATATTCCCTGACCAATCGAATATTTTATAACCACTTGCTTACTTTGCAAAATTTATAAATATTACCCACAACTATAACATTATATCAAATCCACACCATAATATTCAAAAATATATTTCGAGAAAAATAATAAAAGTTAGGGTTTTACAATCATGGTAAGGCCAACAAAACCTGAGGCTAGAGCTCTATCCCCAAGACACGGATTCATGGATTGAATATAGCCCAATGAATGATGGAATGATTGACCATAAACCCAAAACACAGATCCGTGGGTTGAATATGGCCCCATGGATGATGGAATGGTTGGATATGTACGTAAGACATGGATCCATGAATTGAATATATGGCCTAATGAGTGATAGAATCCATGGCAAGAAACGTTAAACCTAGACAATATTCCCCATACTAGGAATATATGGACACTCACATGAATGTGGCAAAGCCTGTCATTGAAAAAGAGGCAAGGTCAAATGACCTTTTGTCATCCCTTATGAATTTGGTTTAAGGTCCATTCATGAAGAAGTTACTGATTCTAAAATGATTCTAGATGTAGGGGTACACCCTGACTATATCCAAAGTAACAAACCATTGGGCCAATTTAGGGCTAAGGGTGGATAGTAATGGCTTGGTTCTAGGATATATGAAGTCTTCATATCTTCCCTAGAGTAGAAGATAGGAAACATTCCTAAGGAAATCTGTATAACTCTATTTCTTTCTCAAGGGGCATAAATGGATGGGCAGGATCAGGGCATGGAGCAGGCAAATGGCACACCTAGAGAGCATCAATGAAAGAAGGGCAGGGGATTAATACTTACATATAGAATGATGACATTGTCCTTGCCCCCAAACAATGAAAAGTAACCTCCAAGCTTGTCCCTTCCAACCAAACATGCACAAACGGCCCAAGTCCCATGACCCGACCCTAGTTTGATCCGGACTTGGCCTGGTCAAAGCCTAGGCCAAACAGACCTGACCTAAAAGGCCGTATAAAGGCCCCTAATTATTGGATAAAATTTGACCCGGTCTGGACCGACCTGCGGCCTGGTTTGGTGAATCCAGCCCTGCCTACTAGCCCATAGACCTGTCCAAATAATTTTAATTCTAATATAGGATGCATGTCATATTTATACTTCCAATAACTGAACATTATTTGGTGAGTAGGTGATGTGGGACTTTACAAAAGTCATCATCAAAATATATATAATTTGAGTGTGGAAGGGGTAACACGGACAGGTTCCAAAAAGGTGGAAGTGGTGTTTTTTGGGGTTTGTGAAGATGTCATTATTGGAGTTTCAAGGAGAAATGGTGGTCAAAATAAGGATTTCTGATGCAAGAGTAGGAGAAAGAGCTCTGAGATTCCAAAATGAACAGGTGAAGCTTTGCGAGTTGAGGGAAGATGGGGTTTTATTGTTGGGTCTTTTCAGTGGCGCCCGAGTATCGAGAGGCGGCTCATTATTGGGGGTAATAATGAGGCGCATGAGTGGAGCTGAAAGGTTAAATTGAAGTGGGGTTTTGTTCTTATTAATTGATGATCATTATACTGGGCCATGTTTAGAGTACTTTTCCATCAAGTATTTTATTTGGATGAAAGACTAGGGGACAATGTTGGGCCAGAAATATTTGGGCTTAGGATATATGGTGGTTTTAGGGGTGTAAACGAGTCGAAACTCAACGAACACCTTCATGCTTAGATTCGGCTCGACTCGAAAAAATTGAGCTCGGATTCGATAAGGGATTTATATTTTTGCGCCAGATTCGACTCGGATCATTACTCGGACCTACTCAGCTCGTAAGTACTCGACTCGTTTACAAAACGAGTTACTCATAAGCCTTCAAATCGAGTTTCGAATATAAATCATTTCACTTAAAACTGAACCACTACATACTAAATTGGTTACTTAACTAATATTTATATATAAAACTTTTTCACTTTTATTTATGTATTAAAATTATAAAGAATGTAATATAAATTGACATTCAATTAATTGATTTATTCAAGTACAAGTTTACACAATTTCATACTACACTTTATAAATTATAAAGATTGATACAAATATCACATGTTTAGCTTACTAGCATCGATCAAACCAATATTCAAATATGATCCATCGAGCAGGTGTCGAGTATGGTTCGAGAAAAAATATGGAATAATCGAACCAAAATATGAATCTAACACTTTATATGTCAATTCGACTCAAATGTATCATTAAATGTAAAAGCAGTATGGATCAGATTCGACTCGGATCAACTTCGAATTCGAGTTTTGATCATATTTTCGAGCCGATCTCAAGTCAAGTACCGAACTACTTGGCACGGCTTACACCCCTAGGTAGTTTGTTACCCATGTGATATTATGTGGGCTTGATTAAGGGGTTGTTTTGGTAGATGTGGGATTTATGGATTAAGGTTTCTAATTATATTTGGTTTCTAGATATGGAAAGAAATATTGGGATTTGAGCCAACTTACTTAATTCTAGGAGATTTGGTACAATCATGTTAAGGAATTACTGATTGGGAAGGAATTCTAATCCAACCTGGAGAAGGATTTTATAGAGGTGGTGAAAACACTATAAATACAAGTTTTTACCCTAATTCTAAAGTACACGCAATTATTATTTTCCAACACTAGAACATTAAGCCTCCATTGTTAACCTTATTTAGTCTGTACTTATTCTCACATCGAAATTATCCCCTAGCGGCCCAAGCCGTCAAACGTTTGGTGTTTTTGCAGGATTGAACGCGCTTTGATAATTTTAACGCGTGGACGGATTTTGGCGTTAACATAGACAAAAGAGAATGTCATTATCAAAGCAATCAGTCGAACCCACAAAGAAGATAAACATCGGTTTGTGGAGTTGTGCTCTTTCCCTTTCTAGATTGACCCAAAAAAGATAAACCCAAAACATTTGATTTGAATTGGTGAGTTATGAGGATGAAAGAAAATTTGATTAGAGGGATTCTCAGAGATGATATTGTTGATAAAAATATTAACGTTTTTTTATTTGTTTTATTAAGAGATAACACAGTTAATGTTAAGTTAACTCTAATCTATTAAGTTAGAGTTAATTGGAATTAAATAAAAAAAAATGTCAAAAATTTACGTATTGAACAAATAAAATGAAGACAGAAGATCTGCTCTCTTACAAGAACAACATACTCCTCTGTCATATGTAGACTGTACATATCATTTGCTGACCATGGGCCCACCACTTCTCTCTCTCAAATTGACACGGCAGGAATTAAAAGTTGGTTAATTAACAAGATGCTTTTGATACTACTATAAAACAAGAAAGGTTGAATTTCTTAGATAATAGTAATAACTTTGGAATTATATGGGTGGTTAACATTGATGGGTCCGTAATGGCAGTTTGGCATTGTCCTTTTTTAAAATGTGATTTTAGAAAGTCTCTTAATATTTTTCGTTTTAAAATTTTAATTAAGTATTAATTATTTATTTTTTTAATATTATTCAAGTATTAAATATTTTCTCTGTCCCTTTTAAATATTATTTAAAAAATATTTTTTTCTCTTAATATTTATCGCTTTGTGTATTTCAATAAAACATTAATTGCTTAGTTATCAATATTACTTGAAATATTAAATATAATTTTAGTTCTCTTACTACTTTTTATCTAATAAATAACACTCTTATTTCAAACTGAGCGACAATATTAATATTTAAAATTATTTTTAACTAAAAATGTATAATATTAATTATTATTTTTAATGTGTGTCACTTCTAAAAAGAACAATAATAAGGGTCGACGAGAGTAACATTTAAAATTAAATATATTAGAATTGCAACAGCTCCAATGACGGTGCAGAAGTAATTAATATGAAATTAATTTTGATCAATTAATTAATATAATATCAATATACAGGTTGAAAAATTATGTCTGCACTGTATTAACCAATTTAACATGAAAGTTAAGTTTCCAGTAACAAGATCCGTGGTAACTTACCATCTCTCTCTCTCTCTCTCTCTAATAGCACACTATTTAATCTCTCCTCTATTTTATTCATTTACTAGTTTAATTGTTTCAATATAATCCAAACTTACCATTAAAGTGTGAAAGCTCAAGAGTGAGTTGAGTGTGTTCAAGATAGGACGATGCTAAGAAACTTGGACTCTCCACCTCATAATACTTCCTCTCATTCTTCTCTATATAATAACTCCATATGCCACTGCCCATAACATAGAAAGTTGAGACATTTAAATACTCTCTCCATTTCTTTCTCTCTATCTCTTCTTGTTAAGTGCTAGAAGTGAAGGTTGGTTGATCTGAAGACGTCAGAATGGAGATATCTTCTTCAGACCAGATAAATGGGTACAACCAAGAACCACCAAAGAGGGGAAAGGGTGGCTTAATTACTATGCCATTCATCATAGGTTGGTACATGATTTCTTATGTATGTATATTCATGGATTTATGAGATTTGATTCACATTTGAAATTTCTTTTAATTCATGGTTGCTGCAAGTGAAATTTACTGCATCGATCTGACTCCTTTTTATTATTTATCAGTAAAATAAAAATAAAAATAATTTTGTGATGCACAGCAAATGAGGCATTTGAGAAGGTTGCAAGCTATGGGCTTATGCCAAACATGATATTGTATCTGATGAAAGATTACAAGATGGGGCTGACCCAAGGCCAGAACATACTCTTTTATTGGGGTGCAGCTTCTAATTTCTTGCCACTTATTGGGGCTTTTGTCTCTGATTCCTATCTTGGTCGATTTCTCACCATTGCTCTCGGTAGCATCTTCAGTCTCCTGGTAATTTTACTTCTAAATCCTCTTTACTTTTATTCTTTCTCATTTTCTTTCCTTTCCTTAGCCAAAGCCAAAGGATGGGATTATTGGCATTTACTATACATTACATGCGCACTAGCCAAACAGGCTTAGCTTCGCGCGTTTTAGATTGTGTCTAATAACCTGTTTTCAGGTGTAACAGTTATCAATCCCTATCTATATGCATCTAAAAGTAGGTCATGTAATTGAATTTTAATTTTAAAATTCACGAGTTGACTCAGTTCGGTTGATACATGAGTTCATACATTCACAATCTGATAAGTTGGCTAACTTTTTTACCAATAGATAAATAGTACATACCTCTATAAAAAATTTAGTGGGAAAGGGAAAAAAAGAGAGTTCAAGACTCGACATTAAATACCACTATCAAATCGAGTAATTATACTTCTTTTATGCAAAATTAATTAGGAATACTTTAAACTCTTTAAAAATTCAATTTATAAACTTTTAAATACATTGTAATTAAAGATGATTTACAAATTTTAAAAAACAAACATTCGCAATATTTTCCAACTTTACTTGAGCCTAATAATGTCCCGCTACATCAATATATGGTGAGACCTTTCGTATTATTTATAAATTTGTGGCTGGATTAATTAATAATATATATTACATGTATTTTAAAATTTACAATGATAATATTTAAAGTAAAATCTTAATCAATTATATATATATATTGCACATATTTTAAAATTTACAATATTAATATTTAGATAAACTTTAAATGTTAATATTCAAATCGAACCATGACTGGCTTATAGTAATTTAATCAATGACGTGACAAGCTTGGGCAGAGATTTTTGGAACACTGATCTAATTGAATGATAGTAAAATGTATAGGTACTTGGCATTTCTTTTCAAATGTAGTGTTCCTTACAATTAGTACATCTTTCTCGAATCTCAGGGGATGATTCTTCTATGGTTAACGGCTATGATTTCACAATTGAGGCCTGGTCCTTGCAATCCGCGAATCGAGACATGCAAATCTACTTCAAGGTTCCAGTATTTGTTCTTGCTTTCGTCTTTTGGTCTCATGTCAATCGGAGGTGCTGGGATTAGGCCATGTTCAATTGCATTTGGTGCTGATCAATTAGATAAGAGGGATAATCCCAAGAATAATGAGAAGGTATTAGAACGATTCTTCGGATGGTATTATGCTTCTGCAGCACTTTCGGTTATGATTGCTTTGACAATTATTGTCTACATTCAAGATCACCTGGGATGGAAAATCGGATTTGGGATTCCAGCAATTCTTATGTTCCTCTCTGCTTCCCTGTTTTGGCTTGCATCTTCCCTTTATGTTAAGCAGAAAGTCCAGACCAGCTTGTTCACTAGCTTTATGCAAGTGATTGCAGTTGCTTATAAGAATAGAAAGCTCAAACTTCCATCTCAAGATTCCAAAGATATGTGGTACACTCTGAAAAACTCAGCACTCCATGTGCCAAGTGATAGACTAAGGTATCATCATCATCATCAGTTTTTCAGTATCATTCATATCATTTTGAATCCTAAATTAAAACATATTACTACATATTTATTTTATGGGTTATTGATTTTTGTTGTTTTAGGTTCATGAATAAAGCTTGCATGATTCAGAATCCTGAAGACATTGGTCCAGATGGAGTAGCCACAAACCCGTGGAATATTTGCTCAGTAGATCAAGTGGAAGAGCTAAAAGTGTTAATCAGAGTTATGCCATTGTGGTCAACGTCGATAATGATGGCAGTAAACATGGCCCAGAGTTCATTTCCGTTGCTCCAAGCTAAGTCCATGGACAGGCACCTCATTGGTGGCTTACAAATTCCAGCAGGCTCCTTTGGGATGTTTATTATCACCACAATATTCATTTGGGTTCTTCTGTACGATAGGGTTGTGCTTCCCTTAGCAACAAAGATTAGAGGAAAGCCAGTTCATCTCGGTGTAAAAGAAAGAATGGGGATTGGGTTATTCTTTTCTTTCTTGTCCATGGTAGTTTCAGGCATTGTGGAGCATATACGACGCGGAAGAGCGATCCAGCAAGGGTTGCTTGAGAAACCCGACGAACTGGTGGACATGTCAGCATATTGGCTTGTGCCGCAACATATCTGCAGTGGATTAGCTGAGGCCTTCAATGCAATAGCCCAGACAGAATTTTACTATTCCGAATTCCCCAAGACTATGTCCAGCATTGCATCGTGTCTATTTGGATTGGGATTGGCCGTGGCAAATTTGCTGGCTAGTGTCATACTGAGCACCGTGGATGATGTAACTAAGAGAGGGGGAAAAGAGAGTTGGACTTCTAGTAACATTAATAGGGGCCACTACGAGAGTTACTTCTGGCTTCTTGCGATTCTGAGTTCCTTGAACCTGGTCTATTTTCTTGTTTGCAGTTGGGCTTATGGTCCTTGTGTTCAACAAAAGAATGGTATTAGACGTGAGGCTTGGAATGGTTCCGGTCCTTCGGAAGAAGAATTATTGAAGCTAGAACCTCGAGTGAAAGATGATGGAGATAACGCCGATGATGAGGAATTATCAAAATCCAGAGTCTTGCCAGAATTGTTGAAGCTAGGACCTCGAGTAGCAGTGACGGATGAAAGCAAAAAGGGCGAAGAATTATCTAAATCCGTAGCATCCCCAGCTTGATTTATGTGGCTGCTAGCTAGCTTGTCTAGTTAGTGCACTGAATTTATAATCGCATACATACCAAAGATTATTATTGATTTTAGAAATTTTTTGGAACCGTTCTTCATCTCTAATGTATGGTTCTAGCTCTACCTATGCGTAATTATGTATATAGAATAATATAGATTACAGTTTTAGAATAACGGAACTCCATACCATCTGGTTATGTATTATGGTTGATGCAAGTTAACAGCTGCTGCTGCATGCAAATTCTAGGGCAATTTCATGTCTCCTGAATCTGCTATATATAATATGAAGATCTTAGCTAGCTGTTGCACTTTATTCGCTTCCTTCTCTTGTTAATATGACTTTTAAACTACTTTGAAATTTTGGACATGATTATGATATATATATATATATATATATATATATATATATATATATATATAAGAAGCGATCAAGAAAGATTCTCCTTAAATAAAGATTCCTCCTTAAATAACACTCTTTTATTAAAATTACGTAAGTTTTGAAATCTTTTTAAAAAAAATAAGTGGGTAGTAGCAGATTTTTAAATAAAAAAAAGAATCGGAGTAAATCTCCCATCAAAAAAGCTCACCCAACTCACTTATATAGAGCCTCTTTTTTTTTTCTCTCTCCTCATTACAGTCAGCCAAAAAAAGAAAGCAATCGTGAAAAATTTGTGCCCTTTCTCCCTCTTTCTTAGCGCCAAATCTATCCCTTCTCTCTTCTTTGACTCACCTTACAACAATATATATCGACGATTCGACTCACCTTGCAGCAATATATATCGACGAAGGGATCTCCTCATCAGCAACTGAAGCCATTTCGCAAGACAAACCAATACGAAGAGATGTGAGCCCTTCTCGTAACAAAATTAGAATTTTGTTTATGAATTTTGTTGTTGTATGGGTTGAACTTTGTTTTGGTGTTCAATATATATATATAAATATATGGACTGGGTTAACATATATCTTTGTTGCAAGACATTTACGCATCATAGGTGATGTTAGGAGGCATCAAAGAATCTTGGAGAAAGAAAGGGAAAATAAATTAAGTGGGAAAAATATTGATAGTGATAAAAAAAATCCTAGGGAATTGATATTGCAATATAGATTTTTGATACGAAATTTATATTTTCATAACATTTTTTAATATTTTTACATAAAAAGTGTTGCTATAGATGTGACGCCCCAAAATTAGGTATATACATCACCCATTGGGTAGTCGGATACATAGTATGTAATTTAAATATAACTTACTAATATAAGCGTGCAGTATAATACGACATAAACCGTGAATTTGAATACAAATATTGTCTACTAGATATTATACAAACTCAAAAGAGAGTTCTCATTACAATTATTATCAAACTATTTCACGTATCAAATGGGGACTACTAACGCTATCCTCCGGACCATTACTCCGCTCCCCGACTCGTCGTCAAATTTATATTCTCATTTCACTGAAAGAACGGTGAAAAGAAAAGGGTGAGCTCAACTAGCTCAAGAAGAAATATTATGACTAAGATAATGCGTAATAAATTATCATTAGCCTACAATGTTGTTAAACCGATAAAATATAATGAACATCAAGTTTAACTACGGTGAACCAAAGAATCCATTAAAAGAGTCAAGTAGAAAATAAAATCTACTATCTTTTATGATTTAAAAGGTTTTTCATCATCATTATAAATGAGGCTACTCACTTTAATAAATAATCCACATCATCGAATCACCCCAGACTACTACGACCGAGGATATTATTTAAGATCACGACCACAATTATTCATGCACTCACGGGCCAAGAATAGTTGTGTATTCATTAATGGTCATGATCATGCCAACAATCGTCCATCAACGCACTACGGGCCATCTTTGAGCATTTTACCACATCATTTGTAACATTACGGCCATGATTATACCGAATAATCCTCGTCATAATCATACCAAGTCCATCTATGCACTACGCTACTGAGTGCGTAGATGACTTTCAAAAATATAAACACGAGGATGATGACAATGATATAAGAATTCAATAAAACAAGTTCACTAATTAATTTATCCAGAACCAATAACATCCAAACTCACAACACGACATCGCTTTTGAGAGTAAAATTCAAGAATACTTGAGAAGAATGTTTCCATGAAAGGATATTGGATGAAGCTTAAATATCAAAAGATATTCCACTAATTTCATGGAGTATAGAAGTCAATGTTTTAAATTTGGGTATAATAAAGAATGGAATAACAAAAGAAATCACTATGCATGCGATGTATCAAGCAAAAAGCAAAAGTTATTCCAATGAATAATAAATAATCGGAACCAGTCCCACAGCGAAACGTAATGCAGACGAGGATATTCCAATGTAATAATAAAGAATGGAACCAGTCCTACAGAAAACATGTATGTGATGTTCCAAACAGAATAATAATAAAGACGGAACCAGTCCTGTAAAACATACATGCATGTGATGTTCCAATAAAATAATAATAAGACGGAACCAGTCCTGTAAAAAACACATGCATGGATGTTCTAACAAAATAATAATAAGCGGAACCAGTCCGGTGTAAAACACATGCATGAGGATGTTCCAAATGTAATAATAGAAGAATGTCACCAAGTATAGGGTGTATCACAGTATATGAGTTATTCCTAATGTAATAATAAGCAATGGAATAACAACAGTTCTTCTTCATGAATAAGAAAGAATAACACCCCTTACGAAAGTACAACAAATAATATTCCCTACCTGTAAGAAATGAATATTGGCAAAGTGAAGTAGCGAGAATACTTTCTTTCTTTTTCTCTATAGTTTATCTCTCAGTAGTTTCATTGAATTCGTAAGAAATAATGAAGGAATGAGCTTTTATTTATAGAAAAACCGAGGGTGGCTCTTGGTCTTAACGAATGATCAAAATGACTCTTGGTAATATGAAGAGACAACTCTTATTCATGAAAGGGTAATTACTATTGACGAAGGTAAATACTATCGACGAAGGTAATTACTATTCACAAAGGTAATTACTATTGACAAAAAAGTAAATACTATTGAAGAAGGTAATTACTTATCGACGAAGGTAAATACTATCGACGAAGGTAAATACTATCGACGAAGGTAATTACTATTCACAAAGGTAATTACTATCGATTGAAGAGACTCTTAGATGATGATATATGGGCCACCCATAAAATAATCAAACTTACCACAAACGCCTCATAATGCACTTTTTATATACATCAAGGATTGAATAAATATTACCACAAATCATTTTATTTTTAATCAACACATATTTAATCTTTCAACAATTATTAATCATTTATAACTTGTCGCCTCAATTAATAATATAACATATTATACGTATGATACCGTGACAATAATTGAATCAATAATATAAGAGATATGATGCAAAGAATTATCATGTAGAATAATTGAGTATAGTATAGCAAGTGACTTCTCACGTAAAGATCAATAATCAATACCTTAGTGTCTTACTTGCAACCAATGCCAGATTCATCGCATTTTTACCACCCGGGTAGTTCAATAGTTTTAATCTGCAATAACACCTCCGTACTGTTATTTTTATAGAAAGATAATTTTCTCATTTTCTAACTACGACAATACTTCCGTTCAGGGTCCAATTAATGATCGAGTCGTCGCATTTAATATTCCCTGACAAAAAGAATATTCCCTAACCAAACTAATATTTTATAACAACTGCTTTACTTTTTGCAAAATTTATAAATATTAATCACAACTATAACATTATATCAAATTTATTCCATAATATTCAAAAATAATATTTATAGAAAATTCATTTTTATTTATAAAAGCTGAGGTCTTACAATAGATGTATAGCGACGGTGAAACCCGTCGCTATATGATCTATAACGATGATTTTTATGTAAAAATATTATTTTTTATTATGAATTTATTAATTTCCATTTTGATATTTTTACATTATTCTCTCTGACGTGATAATGAGTCGAGTCTCATCTTATTAGATTTTATGTTGAATTCTTATTATTTTATTTTAATTTATTACGAAAATTTCTTTCACGTTTATTGTGATACTACATTACTTTATTTGTGAGTGTTGTATTCTCGCCCAACCCAGAGTTTGAATTTAATTAATATTGTTATTGAGAGTTGGTTAAGAGTGATTATGTTATGATTCATTATAATTGTACTTAAAAAGAAGGAAAGAAAAAGACAAGAGAATATGATGCAATTGCATGGAGAAATAGGACTCTCCATTTTCTTACTAATTTCTATTACTCATTTCGTATAAAAGTCATCGTTGATTTTTTACAAATATAAAAAAAGAAGATAAAATGATAAAATTATCCATATTTAAATTTTTATTTAATTGTATAATTTTTTACACATTACTAATGATGCTGCATAAATATGCATAGAGAATAAAAATATAACAATTAATATAAAGATATTATAGGTAAATTATTGTAAAAAATAGATCATTTAAAATAAGTAGACATTTAACTTGAGACTACCTAAAATAGTAATAAAGACTTTTATTCTGGGACGGAGGAAGTATGTGACGCCCCCAAAATAGGTATACATCACCTATTTCGAAGAGTCAAATACATAAATATGTGAATACAAATACAATCTTAAATATATAACAAGAGAAATGTGAGTTTTAATACAAACATTGTCTTCTGTGATAATATCCACTCTCGTAATAAGTTCTCATTACATTTATTAACACACTATTTAATGTAATAAAGTGAGGACTACTAATACTATCATCTCGACTGGCTCACCCGTTCCCTCGACTAATATCGCCTACGTTCTCATTTTCTCAAGAGAATGTTGAAAGAAAGGTGAGCTCAACTAGCCCAAGAAGAAATATTATGACTAAGATAATGCAGAATAAATTATCATTAGTCGTCAACAATGTTAAACTGATAAAATATGATAGACATCAAGTTTAACTGCAGCAGAACATGCAATCCATTAAAAGAGTCAAGTAGAGAATAAAATCTACTATCTTTTATGATTTAAAAGATTTTTCATCACTTTTATCGCTGGGACTCAGCTTAATAAATAAATCACATCATCCCTGCTCTACTGCCAAGGATATTCATTAGTATCACAACCATAAATTATCCATGCACTACGGACCAAGAATATTTGTGTATTCATCAATGGTCATGATCATGCCAACAACTGTCCATCAATGCACTACTGGGCCAATGAGGACTTTTACCACATCATTTGTAATATTACTACCATGATTACACCAAATAATCCTCGGTCATAATCATACCAAGTCCATCTACGCACCACAAGCCACGTAGATGACATTCAACAAAATATAAACATGAGGATGATGACAATGATATAAGAATTCAATAAAACAAGTTCAAGAATTAATTTATCCAGAACTAATAATGTCCAAATTGTCAACACGATACTTTTTCAGAGAGTAAAATTTAAGAATGCTCAAAAGAATATTTCCATGAAAGATCTTTGGATGAAGCCTTTAAATATCAAGGATATTCCACTAATTTCATGGAGTATAGAAGTTAAAACTTTAACCAACCGAGTATAATAAAGAATGAAATAACAAAAGAAATCACCACGCATGCGCAGTATCAGATGTATGTGTTATTCCAAATGTAACAATAAATAATCAGCGGAACCAAAGTTAAGGCGTAATACGCACCGACTGTGATATTCCAAATGTAATAATAAAGAATGGAATAACAATGTAGAATTCACCATGCATGCGATTTCAAGATGTATAAAAGTTATTCCAGCAGAATAATAAATAATCGGAACTGTGTCCCACAGAAAACGCATGCATGTGATATTTCCAACAAAATAATAAAGATGGAATCCAGTCCCACAGTAAAACGCATGCATGTGAGGATATTCTAACAGAATAATAAAGAATGGAATAACAA
Organism: Panax quinquefolius; assembly: GCA_020205615.1. Taxonomy (NCBI): domain Eukaryota; kingdom Viridiplantae; phylum Streptophyta; class Magnoliopsida; order Apiales; family Araliaceae; genus Panax; species Panax quinquefolius. The sequence goes on from CM035156.1 coordinate 4,544,781, forward strand.
TGAATTTCACCATGTATGCAGATCTTGATGTATAAGGCAGTTATTCCAAAGTGAGAATAATAAATAATGAAATAATGTAAGAATTTCACCAAGTATAGGGTAGCAAGATACACACAAAGTTATTCCAATGTAATAATAAAGAGTGAAATAATGTAAGTTCTCTATTAATATGAGGAAGAAAAATACCCTTTGAAAGTAATATGCACACAAGCCAAATCATGTTTGATGATAAAGCATATACTTTGTAATAATCTTATTCATTTATTAATAAAAAGTATTAATTTATTAAAGGCTTTTAATTATCTACATAATGTCGCTTTTTATAATATGTGATAAACCCATAGTTTTAAGCAATGCTTTTAGAATAATGATGATGATCATTCTAATGAGATCTAAATTTTAGAAAGCTTAAAACTAAAATAGTTCCCAATCATTGGATTACTAAATTGGGGATTAGTGAATCGGATAGATTGGTACATACGCAGCTTTTGCTCATTGGATGAGGATGATTGATCTCATGATCATTTGTGTGGAGACACTCAAAAGCAAGTATGTAGTGCTTATTGAGAATAAGTTCAATCGAACGTGGCTCGCTAAGGAATACCTAATGGAGTTTTATTTGCTCTGTCAATAGGAATTCTCAGTAGTGATAGTAGTACAAGTGATCCTGGACTTGAGATCATCATAGTATCTCGTGTATGATGAGTTATACTTTGACTTATTCCTTAAGACCCTTAGGGTATATCAAAGGGTATGCTTGGGTATAATAAGTTGTATATGGAGATAATGTATGATCAATAAAGAATCTACCACTTCTAATAAAAGAAGAGAAATGTCCAAAATTAGGTATACGCCACCCATCTTGGGTCGCCACTTACATGGTACATAAATTCAAATACAACTTACTAATATAACTGTCGTGGTATAATACATACATAAACCGTGAGTTTGAATACAAATATTGTCTACTAGATATTATACAAACTCAAAAGGAGTCCTCATTACAACTATTATCACACTATTTCACGTAATAGTGAGGACTACTAATGCTATCCTCTCGACCATTACTCGCTCCCCGACTCGTCTCCAAATTTATGTTCTCATTTCAAGAGAATAAAGGAAAGAAAGGGTGAGCTCAACTAGCCCAAGAAGAAATATTACGACTAAGATAATGCGTAATAAATTATCATTAGCCTTCAAATGTTGTTAAACCGATAAAATACAATAGACAACCAGCTTTAATCAGCAATTAATAAGCAATCCATTAAAAGAGTCAAGTAGAGAATAAAGTCTACTATCTTTTAGGTTTTAAAAGGTTTTCATCAATTTTTATCACCGAGACTCAAATTTTAATAAATAAACCACCACATCTAATCATCCTCGCACTACTGGCCAAGGATTTTCATCAAATTATCAATGGTCATGACTATACCGAATCACCCCCGGTCATAATCATACCAAAACTATCCATCATCGCATTATGTGCCATCGAGGACTTTTTTGTCACATCATTTATATCAAGTCATGATTATACCGAATGATCCCGGTCATAATCATACTAAGTTCATCTACGCACGTAAGCCAAAGATAACATAATATAATACGAGGATGATGACAATGACATAATAATTCAATAAAACAAGTTCAAGAATTATTTAATCCATGAATTATTAACGCCCAAATTGTCAACACGACATCGCTTTCAGAGAGTAAAATTCAAGAATGATCGTAAGAATATTTCCATGAAAAGATATCGATGAAACGCAAATATCAAGGATATTCTACTAATTTCATGGAGTATATAAGTCAAAGTTTTAAACCAACCGGGTATAATAAAGAATGGAATAACAAAAGAAATCACCACGCACGCGCAGATCAGATGATAAAAGTTATTCCAAATAATAATAATAATAACTAACCTGTGTCGTGAAATTCACAACCGACATGTGATGTTCCAATGTAATAATAAAGATGGAACTGCATCCTGTAAAACACACATGATATAGATATTCCAATGTAACGATAAAGATTTTAACCAGTCAATGTAAAAACACACACATGTGATGTTCCAATGTAATAATAAAAATTTTAACCAGTCCTGTAAAACACATGCATGTGATGTTCCAATGTAATAATAGAAGAATGTCACCAAGTATAGGTAAATCACAGATACAAAAGTTATTCCAATGTAATAATAAGCAATGGAATAACATAAGGATTTCACCAAGTATAGGGTGCCGCCACAGATACAAAAGTTATGTATAGGTACGCCATTTTTTTAAAAGTTATTCCAATGTAATAATAATGAATGGAATAATGTAAGTTCTCTTCAAGAAGAAAGAATAACACCCTCACCGTAAAAGAACCTAATATGTAATAGAAGAAGTAAAGTAATACTCTTCTTCTTTCTATAATTTTCTCTATAGCTTCTCTATAATTTCTCTCTGTAGTTTCAATGAATTCGTAAGAAAATAATGAAGGAACGAGCTTCTATTTATAGAAAATGGAATGCATAAGAATTAATCCATGAACTATCTGCATTGATTTATTTTAACTGACTATCCATATTTAAAGAAAAATCTTTTAAATAAAATATAATATATTCTATTTATATAAAAACATTTTACTATGCAAACACTATGCAATACTATGCAAAACACTATGCAAAACACTACGCAACACTACGCATAATAAAATATAATATATTCTATTTATGTAATAACTTTAATAAAGTATTCTATTTTATATAAAGATGTTTCGCTTTTATTACGCTAATAATAATTAATAAAACAAAACGCCATTATCGCTATAATAATTCATATTATTAATCGACAATAATGGAATCAAACCGAGTGACTTTCACATAAGCATCAATAATCAATACCGCGTGCTACTACGCAACCACACGACATCGCATTTTTACTACCGAAAGTAGTTCAACAAAGATCTACCAGTGAAAACTTCCGCCGTTATTTCAATAAAATATTTTTGTCGCTTTTCAATCCGACAATAATTTTCGCTAGGGTCCACCAATGATTGAGCTGTTGTATTTAATATTCCCTCGCTAAACCTAATATTCCCCACCAATCTAATATAATATAACCACTGTGATACTTTGCAAAATTTATAAATACTACCCACAACTATAATATTATCTCAAATTCACACCATAATATTAAAAAATTATTTCACAAAATTTAAATCTTTATCGATAAAACTGGGTCTCACAATCTCCCTCCTTATGGAATTTTCTCAAAATAGGGTACGACCGGTATGATAAAGAGATGAGGATACCTCAATACCTTTTATCGTTAAAAATATTAAATTCATCTTTGCAATCCGCCAAAGATATTCATTAACAATTCATCTTTGCACTACAAATCTTGCACCAGCCAAAGATATACAAATCAGAAACCAATAATAATAAGACTCAGCTTAATAAGATCACAACCATTAATTATCCATGCACCATCGCCAAGGATATTCGTCAGTTTTCAATTACGGCCATGATTATACCCAATAATCCGTGGTCATAATCATACCAAGTCCATCAATGCACTACTACCAAAGACGATTTTTTACCACATCCATGAATTAATATTTCATCACGAGACTCAAATTTCAATAATTAATCCATATCATCGAATCATCCCCGCACTACGTGCCAAGGATATTCATTAAGATCACGACCACAAATTATCCATGCACTACTACCAAAGATAATCGGGTATTCATTAAGATCACCACCACAAATTATCCATGCACTACTACCAAAGATAATGTGTTTTCAATTACTTGCTATGATTATACCAACAATCCTCGGTCATAATCATACCAAGTCCATCTATGCACACGAAGCCATGTATGACTTTGAAACATCCATGAATGAATTAATATTTCATCACGAGACTCATTTCAATAATTAATCCACATCATCGAATCATCCCCGCACTACGTGCCAAGGATATTCATTAAGATCACGACCACAAATTATCCATGCACTACTACCAAAGATAATTGTGTATTAATTTATGATGATTATACCCAACAATCCTCGGTCATAATCATACCAAGTCCATCTATGCACGTATTCCACGATGACTTTGAACACATCCATGAATTAATATTTCATCCGAGAGATTTCAATAATTAATCCACATCATCGAATCATCCCCGCACACGTGCCAAAGATAAGGATATTCATTAAGATCACGACCACAAATTATCCATGCACTACTACCAAAGATAATTGTGTATTCATTACTACAGATTATACCGAAACAATCCCGGTCATAATCATACCAAGTCCATCAAAGCACGAAGTATTCATGTATGACTTTTGAACACATCCATGAATTAATATTTCATCATAGACTCATTTCAATAATTAATCCACATCGTAAATCATCCCCGCACTACGTGCAAAGATAAGGATATTCATTAAGATCACGCACCACAAATTATCCATGCACTACTACCAAAGATAATTGTGTATTCATTACTTGCTATGATTATACCCAATAATCCCTGGTCATAATCATACCAAGTCCATCTACGCACTACAAAAGCCATGTATTTACTTTTCAACATAATATAAACACGAGGATAATGATATAAAGAATCAATCAAATGAGATAAAGGATAAATATTAAACATTTATAATATAATTTATCCAGATTCAAGAATATCCCCATGTTATCAATCACTTAATAATCTCATAATCTAATAACATTAATATTATAACAATATTTTAATCACTTCTTAAATTTATAAACAATTTATCTTAATTGTTTACGCTTTTACCATATAATGCATTTAATCATTCAAAATGTCATACTCATAAGATATCATCACCAATTATCAAATCCTCATCAAAAAATATGCATATACTCTATATAGGATTCTCTAGCCATAAAATCCTATTTTCAACTTTGTTATTTCACATAACATATTTAACTCATATGTTCAGAATTAAACTATTTTCATGAAAAATACCAAATCAGTCCCAAAAATATTTCTTTTCTGGGATTTAGTATAATATAGTCCCATAATGAAAATATATTTTTCTTAATTTTTAAAATTCATTTACTATTTTTAAAAATCAATTTCTAATTAATTCCTTAAGAAATTAGCTACCTCAAGTTTAACTCCAAAAATTCCCAAATCTTGGCAGGACCTTACACATGTTAACGTGAGCTTCCAGTTTAAATTTCATGGTCATCTGAGTTATAGAACTCCCAAGTATATAGCGTTTTCATTTAAAAACCTAAATATTGAAATAGTCATAACTTGCTCATTTTAAGTCGTAATGAGCTCATTTTTGGACAGGAGGTACTTTATACCATATACTTTCATGTCCCAAAAGGCCAGAATTTTTCTCATAATTTAAGTGGCCGAAACAGCCCTCTAAAATCATGGCAGTAGTTTTTCGCTTTTTGCAGCTTTGCACTCCTTTGCTAAAATCAGTCCACACAAAAATCTACAACACCTTTTCCAGTAATTCCACTTGGATTAGTTAGGTAACTCATAGATCTAACTCTAGGACTTGACCACATTCAAAAATTCAAAATATAATAGGAGATATGGTCAATTTAATTTCATGTTACGCTTTTCACTAAAATCTGATTTTCAACTCTTTGTGATTTCTAAGAAACTTTCATGTTTTTCACATACTAACCAACATAACTCATCATAAAACTTACTAATACTTCATATACCCATGATTTTCATTATTCCAATGCTTTTATTATGACTTTCATCATAAACCACGAAACTGCTTATTTTAGTCAAGAAATATTCGAGGGTTTAAGAAATGGGTTTCAGATCGGGGTCAATACAAAATTCGATTTCACGCCTAGGTAGGCTAGGAAATCTTCAAGAATACGCCAAGAAATTTATTAATGATAGAAATATCATTCAAAATCACATTTTATCCAAGACTTTGATAAGACGTCACATCGATACCAATCGTGACTTCTATCCCTTAACCTAGATAAGACCTCACAATGATACCTATAAACTTGCCATCTTCATTCACGACGTCGTCGCACGTAAAGTCCCGGCTTTGCATGCATTCCACACAAGGAAGTCAACAACTAAAGGTTCGGAGCTCTTTACTTATGGCTTGATATAACAAATGATTAACTTTAGGGTTTGGTTACTTTGAATTCGAGATAACAAGTGGTTATAGAATATAAAAGCTAACAACCTTATTTAAAAGAATGATGATTAGTTAACCAATCGATTTTCAAAAATCACATCAAAGGCAAGTATTTTCAAAAAAAGATAAGATCGACAGTAACGTGAAAGTGTTTATTTGAATCAACAAGATTTAAAAAAAGAGGTAATCTAAGGTTTCCTACTAACGAAGTTTCAACCAATAAGTCAAAGTTTAACTTCTTCTGAGTCAAATTTAAACGCTGAACACAACTAGGTGAAATAAAAAAGAGGGTAGAACTTGTATTGAATAAAGTATAGACTTCAGATTAATTTATAATTAACTTACCCGTAATAACTTCGCTCGGTTTTCGATAAACGCCTCGCTTAAATTACCGAAGTTCGACTTTTTACTATAGGTACATTCCACCCTTAAGTGCTTCTTCACATTCCCGATCCATTATTTGAATCATTATTTTCTCGATCCATATCGAATTCGGTCGACCGCTATGCATGTGGTAATTCAATTCGATGTTGGTTCTCCCAATTGTCATTCAAAAGCAAAGTCCATTTCATCTATTTCGCTTTATCGATCTGGACGCCTTTTTCTACACTATCAACGCTACAGTGCCTTTTTACCCATGCATCGCCTATTCCTCCTTCGCTCGCTTGTTTCTTCTTTTAATGATCTTTGATTTTTAAATTCTCGATTCCAACTTTAATATCTACACCTCGCCAAAGCGTGATTTTGTTCGAGCATCACATATCTGCAACCCAATTTTGAATTGTCAGATCCCTTTGTTCCACGCATCGCTTGTCGTTTCTTCAACCTCGTTTCTTCTAGCTCACTTAACACGATTTTGTAATTCTAAGTTTTGATCATAAATTTCTTCTAACCAATTCTCCTCGTGTCAGTTCTTCTTCCTCTTCTTCCTCTTCTTCCTCACTTTCACCGCTACTCAAGAACTAGCTCTGTGCAATAATTAGTTCTTCATTCACTACGTGGATATCTCTAATTTGTTCCTCGTCTCGACAATCGCATTAACTCGATTAGTGATTAAAGGTGTCACAATGGTCACATTCACTCCATCAGGAATATTTTCACCGCCATTTCCAAACACCGCCACAACACAAGGGTTAATTAATATATCAATATTCCCCCTATACTCGACCGACCAATTAAATACCAAATAAACTTTAGTAGGTCATACTAATAAGGAATTTCCGCCTCCCTCCTAGTTCTTATCTCACATCTTAGCCAGGATCATATCCCTAAGCTCGATACCAACCGCGACGCCCCAAAATTAGGTATACGCCACCCATCTTGGGTCGCCACTTACATGGTACATAAATTCAAATACAACTTACTAATATAATCTGCTGTGGTATAATATTACATAACCCGTGAGTTTGAATACAAATATTGTCTACTAGATATTATACAAACTCAAAAGGAGTCCTCATTACAACTATTATCACACTATTTCACGTAATAGTGAGGACTACTAATGCTATCCTCCTCGACCATTACTGCTCCCCGACTGTCTCTCAGCCTATGTTCTCATTTCAAGAGAAAAAAGGAAAGAAAGGGTGAGCTCAACTAGCCCAAGAAGAAATATTATGACTAAGATAATGCGTAATAAATTATCATTAGCCTTCAATGTTGTTAAACCGATAAAATACAATAGACAAACCGCTTAATCGCAATGAATAAGCAATCCATTAAAAGAGTCAAGTAGAGAATAAAGTCTACTATCTTTTAGGTTTTAAAAGGTTTTCATCAATTTTTATCACGAGACTCAATTTTAATAAATAAACCACCACATCTAATCATCCCCGCACTACTGGCCAAGGATTTTCATCAAATTATCAATGGTCATGACTATACCGAATCACCCCCGGTCATAATCATACCAAAACTATCCATCATCGCATTATGTGCCATCGAGGACTTTTGTCACATCATTTATATCAAGTCATGATTATACCGAATGATCCTCGGTCATAATCATACTAAGTTCATCTATACGCACGTAAGCCAAAGATAACATAATATAACACGAGGATGATGACAATGACATAATAATTCAATAAAACAAGTTCAAGAATTATTTAATCCATGAATTATTAACGCCCAAATTGTAACACGACATCGCTTCAGAGAGTAAAATTCAAGAATGATCAAGAATATTTCCATGAAAAGATATCGATGAAACGCAAATATCAAGGATATTCTACTAATTTCATGGAGATATAAGTCAAAGTTTTAACCAACCGGGTATAATAAAGAATGGAATAACAAAAGAAATCACCACGCACGCAGATTTCAGACAGATAAAAGTTATTCCAATGTAATAATAATAATCTTAACTGTGTGTCGTGAAATTCACACCCATGTGATGTTCCAAATGTAATAATAAAGATGGAACTGCATCCTGTAAAAAACACATGATAGATATTCCAATGTAATGATAAAGATTTAACCAGTCCTGTAAAACACACATGCATGTGATGTTCCAATGTAATAATAAAACTTAACCAGTCCTGTAAAACACATGCATGTGATGTTCCAAATGTATAATAATAAGAATGTCACCAAGTATAGGTAAATCACAGATACAAAAGTTATTCCAATGTAATAATAAAAATGGAATAATATAAGGATTTCACCAAGTATAGGTACGCCACAGATACAAAAGTTATGTATATAGGTATGCCACTTTTACAAAGTTATTCCAATGTAATAATAATGAATGGAATAATGTAAGTTCTCTTCAAGAAGAAAGAATAAACACCCTCACCGTAAAAAGAACCTAATATGTAAAAGTGAAGAAAAGGTATACTCTTCTTCTTCTTTCTATAATTTTCTCTATGCTTTCTCTCTATAATTCTCTCTGTAGTTTCAATGAATTCGTAAGAAAATAATGAAGGAACGAGCTTCTATTTATAGGAAAATGGAATGCATAAGAATTAATCCATGAACTATCCGTATTGATTTACATTTTAACTGACTATCCATATTTAAAGAAAAATCTTTAAATAAAATATAATATATTCTATTTATATAAAACATTTTACTATGCAAACACTACGCAATACTATGCAAAACACTATGCAAAACACTACGCAACACTATGCATAATAAAATATAATATATTCTATTTATGTAATAACTTTAATAAAGTATTCTATTTTATATAAAGATGTTTCGCTTTTATTACGCTAATAATAATAATAAAACAAAACGCCATTATCGCTATAATAATTCATATTATTAATCGACAATAATGGAATCAAACCGAGTGACTTCTCACATAAAGATCAATAATCAATACGCAAGCTACTACGCAACCACACGACATCGCACTTTTACTACCGAGTAGTTCAACAAGAATACCAGAAACTTCCGCCGTTATTTCAATAAAATATTTTTTTGCTGCTTTCAATCCGACAATAATTTCGCTAGGGTCCACCAATGATTGAGCCATTGTATTTAATATTCCCTCGCTAAACCTAATATTCCCCACCAATCTAATATAATATAACCACTGTGATACTTTGCAAAATTTATAAATACTACCCACAACTATAATATTATCTCAAATTCACACCATAATATTAAAAAATTATTTCAACAAAATTTAAATCTTTATCGATAAAACACCAAGTATAGGTACGTATCAAAAAAACATACGAGGGTTATGTATGTAGGGTATACCACATTTAAGGTGTTATTCCAATGTAATAATAATGAATGGAATAAATGTAGGGATTTCACCAAGTATAGGTATGTCACAGATAAAAGTTATTCCAAATGTAATAATAAAGAATGGAATAATCGAAATTTCTTCATGAATACAAACTAATAATATCCTTACAAGTACAACAAATAATACCCTCTACCGTAAAAAGACAACCGGATATCAAAGTAAGTGAAGTAAGTAATACTTCTTCTTTCTCTCTATAGATTTTTCTCTATACTTTCTCTATAATTTTCTCTAGAGTTTCAAATGAATTGCAGTAAGAAAATAATGAAGGAACGAAGCTTCTATTTATAGGAAAATAGAATGCATAGTAATTAATTCATGAAACTATCAGTATTGATTTATTTTTTAACTGACGGTCCATATTTAAAGTAAAATCTTTTAAATAAAATATCATATATTCTATTTATATAAAAATATTTTACTATGCAAACACTACGTAACACTACGCACTAAAACACTTTTAACACTATGCATAATAAAATATAATATATTCTATTTATGTAATAACTTTAATAAAGTATTCTATTTTATATAAAAGATGTTTCGCTTTTATTACGCTAATAATACTTAATAAAACAAAACGTCATTATCGCTATAATAATTCATATTATTAATCGACAATAATGGAATCAAACCGAGTGACTTCTCACATAAAGATCAATAATCAATACCGCGCTTACTACGCAACCACACGACATCAGATTTTTTACTACCGAAAGTAGTTCAACACTATCAACCAGAAACTTCCGCCGTTATTTCAATAAAATATTTTTGTCGCTTTCAATCCGACAATAATTTCGCTAGGGTCCACCAATGATTGAGCATTGTATTACATTTAATATTCTCTAAACCAATATTCCCCGACCAATCGAATATAATATAACCACTTGATACTTTGCAAAATTTATAAATACTACCCACAACTATAATATTATCTCAAATTCACACTATAATATTAAAAATTATTTCACAAAATTTAAATCTTTATCGATAAAAACTGGGTCTCACACTTGTCATAAGCGTAATGAAATTAGAAAGGAGTTTTAATTTGCATTATTTGAGAGTTGCATTTAAGGATCGAAATACATATAATTAAATAAAATAAGACTCGACAGCGGTAATTCACGCCTTATATTTAATCGGGACATCAGATGGTGGAAGGATTGAATCAGTACGGTAACTATTTACTCAAAGGTTCTTTTATGATTAATGTTGAAATCTATATTATCCGGAAAGTCGATTGATCGCAGGAGGCTTATCCCTATTGTAGAATAAATATTATTTATTTAAATAAATTAATTGTTTAATTTATTTATTTAAATAAGATTAGAATTGTTCTAATTGATTTATTCACAACCTATTAATATGGAGAACCTAAAGTGGTCACAACCATAAAAGGAAGAATAATTATTTAAGAAGTTAATTACATAATCGTAATAATATATTATGTATATTTAATTTAATCTACATGGTGCAGAATAAATTAAATAGATTAATATTTATTATTTAATATTTTAGAAATATTAAATATAAATTATTAAGAGGAGTCTTATTAATATTATTACAATTATTATTATTTTAATTTCTAAAAGAGTTTAGGAATTAATTTAATATAAGTACTCTCATTTATTCCAGAACGGAAGTGGGAGCACATTACCATGGATTTCAAGCATCGGCCTTCCTAAGGTTTCTCAAGGCATCGATGCGATTTGGGTCATTGTTGATAGATCGACCAAGTTCGCTTCATTTTTACCGACACGAAAAACTTATACACTTGAACGCCTCTCTTCGTATGATATAAAACTAGATTGTAAGATCGCATGGTATGCGTTTAAGATCCATAATTTCCGATCGAGACCCAAGATTCACTTCACGATTTTGGGTTAGTTTGCAAAAAGCTATACGCATTCACGATTTAGCTTCCTCAAGATATCATCCTCGCAGACAGACGGACGGACAAATGGAGAGGACTATTCAAACTCTCAAGATCTATTAAGACTCGTATGTCCTTGATTTCAAGGGAGTTAGGACAAGTTCTTACCATCGTGGAGTTTTCCTACAACAACGCTTATCAAGCAAGTATCGTATGGCTCCATTCAAAGCATCAGATGGAAGAAAGTGTCGCTTCCAAAGATGTCTTGGACGAAAGGGTGAAGAACGCGTTGTTGGGACCGAGTCGGTACGATTTACTACACGGAAAAGATTCAAACGATCCGACAACGATAAAAAACCTCACAAAATCGATAAAGAGTTAAGGCCGATCTTCATCGAAAGGACGATGGAATTCGATATAGAGATCATGTGTGTTGTTAAGAGTTGCTCCATGGAAAGAGTTACAAGATTTGGAAAGAGAGGAAAACTTAATCCTCGATTCTATCTGGCCCATTTTTAATCCTCGATCGAGTAGGAATCGTGGGCCTATAGACTGCTTTACCGCCAAATATGTCTCGTGTTCATAACTTTTTCACATATCTATGTTACGTAAATATGTGAAAGACCCGAACCATATTATCGAAAGTTAAACCGGATTTAAATAGCTAAAGATTTGACGTATTAAGAGGTTCCTGCTCAAATTTTGATAAGAAGGGAACATATTCTACTTCTAAGGTTATACCTCAAGTCAAAGTTTCAGGAGGAACCACGATGTTAAGGAAATGACTCTGGGAGTTAGAATCAAATGAAATCAAGCTATCCTTACCTCTTCGACATACCGTGCACGCATTCTAATTTCGAGGATGAAATTTCATAAGAAGGGAGGTGTAGAACCTCAAACTTTTATAAATAAAGATGAATTTTTTCTATAAATATTATTTTTGAATATTATGGAATAAATTTGATATAATGTTATAGTTATGGGTAATATTTATAAATTTTGCAAAAAGTATGCAAGTTGTTATAAAATATTCGCTTTGGCCTGGGGAATATTCTTTTGTTAGGAATATTCGCATAACTACCAATCATCAGGACCCCACAATGTAATTATCATTTGATCGAGAAAAACGACAAAATATTTTATAAAAATAACTACGGAGGTATTACCGTTAAAACCGCTGAACTACCCTATGGTAAAGTACATTAATACGCTGTGGGTCAGACAAGAAAGCATACTCAGATTTGATTATTGATGCTTACGTGAGAAGTCACCTACCACGCTCAATTATTGCTACAAGAATTGTCGATCATATCTATTATATTATCGATTCAATTATTGTCACAAAGATCATCCGTATAATATGTTATAAGATTAAATCAATAATTGAGACGACAAGTTATAAATGATTAATAATTGTTGAAAGATTAAATATGTGTCGATGAAAATAAAATGATTTGGGGTAAGTTTGATTATTTTATGGGGGCTCATATGTCATCATCTAAGAGTCTCTTTCATATAGTATTTACCTTCGCCAATATTAATTACCTTCATTAAAGTAATTACCCTGTGAATAGTATTTACCTTCCAATAGTAATTACCTTCGCCAATAGTAATTACCCTTGTGAATAGTATTTACCTTCGTCAATAGTAATTACCTTCACAATAGTAATTACCTTCACAATAGTAATTACTCTTTACTGAGACGCCAAACCACTTGCCGTTTTCTATATTACAAAGGCCGAACCACTTGTCGCTTCACATTATGTAACGCCGAACCACTTGTCGTTTCACATTACAAAGCGTCTATAACCACTTGTCGCTTCACATTAAGTTGGCTAAACCACTTTTCTTTTCACATCATTAGTCGCTGCCCACTTGGCTTTTCACACCTAAGCAGTGCTAAGCCAGAAATCTTCTATAAACAGAGGCCTAGGGCTTCATTATTTTCACTTAATTCATTCAAGCTATATAGAGAGAAAGTATAGAGAGAATAAGAGAGAAAGAAGAAGAGTATTTTTGTTACTACAATCGCCGCAGATTCAATCTCCTACCAAAAGTAAGTGGGTGTTATTCTTTCTTATTCATGAAGATAACTGTTGTTATTCCATTTATTATTATTCTGCTGGAATAACCCAGATACGCGGTTTATTCTTATACTTGGTGACATTCTTCTATTATTCTCGTTGGAACATCATGCTGTTCGTGTTTTACACCCGAATTCGGTTCCGCTTCTTTATTATTATTCTCATTGGAACATCCTGCTCGCAGGTGTTTTACTAACGGGACCGTTCTTTTATTATTATTATGTTGTAACATCTTGTTCGTGGTGTTTTACAATTCCGACCGGTTCCGCTTTTATCATTCTCGTTGAATATCCTATCTGTGTGTTTTACACCGGATCCGTTCCATCTTTATTATTCTGTTGGAACATCCCGCTTGTGAATTTCAACCGACCGGGTTCCTATTATTATTATTCGCTGAATAACTCCGTCTACGCCGTAAGCACCGCATGTACGGTGATTTCTTTTGTTATTCCATTCTTTATTATACCCAAATGGTTAAAACTTTGACTTCTATACTCCATGAAATTAGTAGAATATCCTCGATATTCAAGGTTTCATCCAAAGATCTTTCATGGAAATATTCTTTCTCGATCATTCTGAATTTTACTCTACAAAAACAAAGATCACGTCGACAATTTGACGTTAATAATTCCTCGGATAAAATAATTCTTGAACTTGTTTTATCAATTCTTATATCATCATCATCATCCTCATGTTTATATTTTTTTAAAGTCATCTCGTGGTTCAGAAGCATGGGGATGGACTTCGTATGATTATGACCAGAGACTATTCTCGCAGTAATGTAACTTAACCGTAATGTTACAAATGATGTGATAAAATTTCAAAGGGTCAGAAAAGTATCGATGGACGCTTGTTGGCATGATGCACTCATTAATAAATACACAAATATTTTCGGCCCAGTAGTATGAATAATCGTGTGGTCGCGATACTAAAGAATATCCTCGGCAGTAGTAGGGGTGATTCGATGATGTGAATATTTATTAAAGTCGAGTCTCAAATTTATAAACAAGTGATGAAAACCTTTTAAACCTAAAAGATAGTAGACTTTATTTTCTACTTGAATTTTTAATGGATTGCTTATTCCTACCGCAGCTTAAACCGGGTTGTCTATTGTATTTTATCGCTTTAATATTGTCAAGACTATTGATAATTTATTTCGCATTATCTTAGTCATAATATTTCTTATCGGGGCTAGTTGAGCCCACCCTTTCTTTCAACGTTTCTCTTGAAATGAGAATATAGGCCGGACGAAAGTCGCTAAACGAGTGATGGTCCTAAAGATAAGATTAGTAGTCCTCTACTATTCGTGAAATAAGGTGATAATAATTGTAATGAGGACTTTTTTCGAGCTCAGATAATATCTAAAGAGATTTATATTTGTATTTAAACTCCTCAGCTTATGTCGACATATACCTACATTTATGTTAATAAGTGAATCAGGATAGATCGGGTACATACGCTGCCTTGCTTCATCGATGAGGATGATTGATCTCATGATCATTTGTGTGGGAGACACTAAAGGCAAGTATGAGGTGCTTATTAGAGAATAAGTTCACCGAACGTGGCTCGCTAAGGAATACCTAATGGAGTTTTATTTGCCCGCCAATAGGAATTCTCGTAGTGATAGTAGTACAAGTGATCCTTGGACTTGAGATCATCATAAGATCTTGTGTATGATGAGTTATACTTTTGACTTATTCCTTAAGACCCTTAGGGTATATCAAAGGGTATGCTTGGGTATAATAAGTTGTACATGGAGATAATGTATGATCAATAAAGAATCTACCACTTCTAATAAAAGAAGAGAAATGTCCTATGTGATTCGATAAATGACAACTCAAGAGTCTCTTGTGTGACGCCTCAAAATTAGGTATACGTCACCCATCTTGGGTCGCCACTTACATGGTACATAAATTCAAATACAAACTTACTAATATAACTGCCGCATGGTACAATACTACATATATCGTGAGTTTGAATACAAATATTGTCTACTAGATATTATACAAAACTCAAAAGGAGTCTTCATTACAACTATTATCACACTATTTCACGTAATAGTGAGGACTACTAATGCTATCCTCTCGACCATTACTCCGCTCCTCGACTGCCCTAGCCTATATTCTCATTTCAAGAAGAACAAAGGAAAGAAAGGGTGAGCTCAACTAGCCCAAGAAGAAATATTATGACTAAGATAATGCGTAATAAATTATCATTAGCCTTCAACAATGTTAAACCGATAAAATACAATGTATAAACCCGCTTTAATCAGAATGAATACGTAATCCATTAAAAGAGTCAAGAGAAAATAAAGTCTACTATCTTTTATGATTTAAAAGGTTTTCATCAATTTTATCACTAAGACTCCGCTTTAATGAATAAACCACAATATCTAATCATCCATGCACTACTGGCCAAGGATTTTCATCAAATTATCAATGGTCATGACTATACCGAATCACCCTCGGTCATAATCATACCAAAAACTATTCATCACCGCATTATGTGCCATCGAGGACTTTTTATCACATCATTTATAACAAGCCATGATTATATCGAATGATCCTCGGTCATAGTCATACTAAGTTCATCTACGCACGTAAAGCCAAAGATAACATAATATATCATGAGGATGATGACAATGATATAATAATTCAATAAAACAAGTTCAAGAATTATTTTATCCAAGAATTAAGAACGCCCAAATTGTCAACAAGATACTGCTTTGTAGAGTAAAATTCAAGAATGATCGTAAGAATATTTCATGAAAAGATATCGATGAAACGCAAATATCAAGGATATTCTACTAATTTTATGGAGTATAAGTCAAAGTTTTAACTAACTGGGTATAATAAAGAATGGAATAACAAAAGAAATCACCACGATGGTATTCGTGACAGATATAAAAGTTATTCCAATGTAATAATAATAACTTAAACTGTGTCGTGAAATTATAACCGAGGATGATGATCCAATGTAATAATAAATGTCAATAATAAACAATGGAACCAGTCCGATGTAAAACACATGCATGTGATATTCCAATGTAATAATAAATGCGAATAATAAACAACGGAACTGTGTCCCAAGTAACACATACATGTGATATTCCAATGTAATAATAAAGAATGGAATAATGTAATAAGATCACCAAGCATAGGGGATTCCACAGACAAAGTTATTCCAATGTAATAAATAAGGATGGAATAACATAAGGATTTCACCAAGTATAGGTACGCCGCATATATAGGTATAGGGTGATAGGTATACCACTTTTATGAATAAAAGTTATTCCAATGTAATAATAAATGGAATAAATAAGAGCAGGGATTTCACCAAGTATGGTATGTCATGATACAGATAGTTATTCCAAATGTAATAAAGAATGGAATAATGAAGTTCTGTTCATGAATACAAACGAATATAATATCACTTTACATGTACAAATAAATAATACCTCTTACCGTAAAAGACATCGGATATCAAAGTAGTGAAGTACCGTATCACTCTTCTTCTTTCTCTATAGATTTTCTCTATATAGCTTCTCTATAATTTCTCTAGAGTTTCAAGAATTGCAGTGGTAAGAAAATAATGAATTGAACGAGCTTCTATTTATAGGAAAATAAATCATAAGTAATTAATTCAATATCTATCCAGATTGATTTACTTTTAATCTGACTATCCATATTTAAAAAGCAAAATCTTTTAAATAAAATATCATATATTCTATTTATATAAAACATTTCTTATGCAAACACTATGCAACACTGTAAAAAAACTACTTAAACACTACGCGTAATAAAATATAATATATTCTATTTATGTAATAACTTTAATAAAGCATTCTGCTTTATATGAAAGATGTTTCGCTGTTATTATGCGTTAATAATATCTAATAAAACAAAACGTCATTATCATGAGACTCGTTATTTTATCAATAAAGATTTAAATTTTTTTAAATAATTTTTTAATATTATGGTGTGAATTTGAGATAATATTATAGTAATGGGTAGATTTATAAATTTTAAAAGTACGCAAGTTGGTTATATTATATTCGATTGAATCTGGGGAATATTCGATTTAGCGTAGGAATATTCATACAACGGCTCAATCATTGGTGGACCTCATCATAAATGTAATTATCATTTGACGAGAAAACGCACAAAAATATTTTATTGAAATAACTACTAAGTTTTTACCGTTGATATTGCTGAACTACTCCAGTAGTAAAAAAAGCACAAAGAATACGTGTGGTTGCACAAGAAACATACCAGATTGATTATTGATGCCATGTGAGAAGTTCACTCCGGTTTGATTCCATTATCACGATTAATAATATGAATTATTATAACGATAATGACGCTTTTGTTTTATTCGTATTATTAACGTAATAAAACGTAAAACATCTTTATATAAAATGTAATATTTTATTAAAGTTATTCTATAAATGTAATATATTATATTTTATTATGCATAAATGTTGCATAGTGTTTTCGTATAGTGTTGCATATGTTGTTTGCATAGTAAAATGTTTTTATATAAATAGAATATATGATATTTTATTTAAAAGATTTTGCTTTAAATATGGACCGCCAAATTAAAAGTAAATCAACTGGACCGCTCATGGATTAATTACTATGCATTCTATTTTCCTATAAATAGAAGCTCATTCCTTCATTATTTTCATTTAATTCACCGAAAACTCTGTAGAGAGAAATTATAGAGAGAAGGTTTACAGAGAAAATCTATATAGAGAAAGAAGAAAGAGTATTCTCGGCACTTCACTACTTTGATATCCAAAGGTCTTTTACGGGGGTATTATTTGTCGTAATTCGTAAGGGGTGTTATTCTTTCTTATTCATAAGAGAACTTCGTTATTCCATCATTATTATTCGGTTGAATAATCTATAAAAGTGGTATACCCTATACATAACCTCAGATACGCCAGATACCCTATACTTGGTGAAATCCTTATATTATTCCATTCTTATTTATTCTCGTTGAATAACTCAGATCACGCCTTAATCCCCTATACTTGGCGCATCTTCTTCTCGTTATTCCATTCTTTATTATTCTGTTGAATATCCTCGTCTCGCATGTGTTTTACACCGCACTGGTTCCATTGCTTATTATTCCGCATTTATTATTCTCGTTGAATATCTTGTCTCAGGTTTTTTTATAATTCGGACCGTTCCATTGCTTATTATTCAAAGATTTATTATTCTCGTTGATCATCCCGTCGCAAAAGCGTAATTTCACCAATTCGTTCGTTATTATTATTCTATCGAATAACCTGCTCTATGCTAAGCACCGCATTTACGGTGATTTCTTTTGTTATTCCATTTTTATTATACCCAAATGTTAAAACTTTGACTTCTATACTCCATGAAATCGTAGAATATCTTCGATATTCGCGTTTCATCCAAAGATCTTTTCATGGAAATATTCTTCCGATTATTCTTGAATTTTACTCTACACAAAACAAGATCGCCGCCGACAATTTGACGTTAATAATTCTCGGATTAAATAATTCTGAACTTGTTTTATTGAATTATTATGTCATGTCATCATCCTCACGATATATTATGTTATCTTCGCTTACGCGATAGATGAACTTAGTATGACATGCATTGTGGATCATTCCCAGATAATCACGGCTTTGTTATAAATGATGTGATAAAAGTCCTCGCTGGTCTCAGAATGCAAGTTGATGGATAGTTTTTGGTATGATTATGAGGTGGGTGATTCAGATAAGTATTGACTCATTGATAATTTGATGAAAATCCTCGATCGTGGGGTAATGTGGATGATTAGATATTGTGGTTTATTCATTAAACCGAAGTCTTTAATGATAAAAATTTATGAAAATTTTCAAAACCTAAAAGATAGAGATTTTATTTTCTACTTCGACTTTTTTAATGGATCGCACATTCACCGCAGCTTAAACCGGTTGTTCATTGTATTTTATCGCTTAACATCATTGAAGGCTAATGATAATTTATTCGCATTATCTTAGTCATAATATTTCATCGGGCTAGTTGAGTTCACCCTTTTCTTTCACCGTTTTCGTGAAATGAGTAATATACCGGGATTTAGCCTGTGGAAAAGAGTGATGGTCCCAAGATAAAGATTGTAGAGTCCTCACTATTCTGCTAAATAAATAAGTGACAATAAAATGTAACGAGGACTCTCGAGTATGGATATTGTCTTAAATGACAATATTCCTATTAGAACTCCTCGCTTACATACGATTGTCGTATGTTATACCTACGTATGTATAATTAAGTTTGTATTTGAATTTATGTTCACGAAGGGCGTACCCAAGGTGGGTGACGATACCTAATTTTGGGGCGCCACAATTATCGCCATAATAATTCATATTATTAATCGACAATAATAATGAAATCAAACCGAGTGACTTCTCACATAAGCATCAATAATCAATACCGTGCAGCTACTACGCAACAATACACGTGACATCAGTCTTTTTTACTACCGAGTAGTTCAACACTATCAACCAGAAACTTCCGCCGTTATTTCAATAAAATATTTTGTGCTGCTTCAATCCGACAATAATTTGCTATGGGGTCCACCAATGATTGAAGTCATTATTTAATATTCCCCGCTAAAACCGAATATTCCCCACCAATCAAATATAATATAACCACTTGCATACTTTGCAAAAATTTATAAATACTACCCACAACTATAATATTATCTCAAATTCACACTATAATATTAAAATTATTTCGACAAAATTTAAATCTTTATTGATAAAATCTGGGTCTCACACTGCCAAGGCGTAATGAAATTAGAAAGGAGTTTCTAAGTTGCATTATTTAGAGTCAGGCATTTAAGGATCGAAAATACATATAATTAAATAAAATAAGACTTCTCAATGAATTCCAATGTCTTATATTTAATTGGGATATCAGATGGTGGAAGGATTGAATCAGACAAGAACTATTTACTCAAAGGTTCTTTTTATGATTAATGTTGAAATCTATATTATCCTGGAAAGTCGTTGATCGCTAGGAGGCTTTATCCCTATTGTAGAATAATATTATTTATTTAAATAAATTAATTGTTTAATTTATTTATTTAAATTAGATTAGAATTGTTCTAATTGATTTATTCACAACCGGTTTAATACGGGAGAACCTAAAGGGTCACACCATAAAAAAGGAAGAATAATTATTTAAGAAGTTAATGGCATAATTGTAATAATATATTATGTATATTTAATTTAATCTATGGTGATGAATAAATTAAATAGCTTAATATTTATTATTTAATATTTTAGAAATATTAAATATAAATTATTAAGAGGAGTCTTATTAATATTATTACAATTATTATTATTTTAATTTCTAAAAGTGTTTAGAAATTAATTTAATATAAGCATTTCTATTTATTCCTAATCGAATTGGGAAGGAAAAAATTAGTTAAAGGAGTTTAATTAATTATCCCTAATAAGATTAGTGAGCTTAATTAATTAAAAGAATTTAATTAATTAAATAAATCCCAATTCCTTAATTGTTAAGGTGGGTTGCCCACATCTATAAATAAGAGGAGTCTTTATTACAATGCGTGGATGTGGTCGACTTTTTACAACGCATTTACATAATTCCAATTTATTGGAGAGTACTCTTTTTCTATGTAGAGATAAAACTAGGTTGAAGCCAATACCTTCTTCTTTTCAATCTTTATTTTCCTTGGTGGATCACCTTTTAGAGGCCAAACACATGGGCGGCTAGCGCTGATCAAAAGGAAGGAACCAAACCCGGTGGATTCAAGTTGAACGCTGTAAAAGGATCGAGGTGAACTCAAAATTCGAGGAAGTCTCGATCTTCAAGCGGTATGATTTATTCTTTATCTTTCGCTTAATTAATAATTATGCATAATGTGACGCTTCCAAAATTAGGTATACGCGAGACCCCAGATTTTATCAATAAAGATTTAAATTTTGTTGAAATAATTTTTTTTAATATTATGGTGTGAATTTAAGATAATATTATTATATCAGGTAAGATTTATAAATTTTGTAAAGTACGCAAGTTTGTTATATTATATTCGATCGTCTCTGGGGAATATCTTAAGTTAGCAGGAATATTCGCATAACTACCAATCATCGTGGACTTCACAATGTAATTATCATTGCTTGATCGAGAAAGTTTAATAAAAATATTTTATTAAAATAACGCAGTAGGTTTTACCGTGGTTACCGCTGAACTACTCGGGTAGTAAAAGCATAAAGAATACGTGTGGTCGCATAAGAAGCACACAGATTGATTATTAATGCTTATGGAGAAGTCACCCTTTTGATTCCATTATCGTCGATTAATAATATAATTATTATAATGATAATGACGCTTTTGTTTTATTCAGATTATTAACGTAATAAAACAGTAAACATCTTTTATATAAAATGTAATACTTTATTAAAGTTATTCTATAAATGTAATATATTATATTTTATTACGCATAGGTCGATATGTTGTTTTACATAAGACGTATAAAGGTTTCAGATAAGAAATGTTTTATATAAATGTAATATATTATATTTTATTTAAAAGATTTTTCTTAAATATGGACCGGCCGATTAAAGTAAATCAACTGGACTGCTCATGGATTAGTTATTACGATTTCATTTTCCTATAAATAGAAGCTCATTCCTTCATTATTTTCTTACTTAATTCATCAAACTTCTAGAGAGAGAAATTATGCAGAAGGTTTATGAGAGAAAATTATAGAAAGCATAAGTTAAGAGTATTCGCTTCACTACTTCTATATTCAGCTTCTTTTACTAGTTAAGTGGGTGTTATTCTTTTCTTCGAAGAGAACTTCGTTATTCCATTCATTATTATTCATTGAATAACTCATAAAAGTGGTATACCCTATTATACATAACCTCAGATACGCCAGATACCCTATACTTGGTGAAATCCTTTATGTTATTCCATTGCTTATTATTCGGTTGAATAACTCAGATACGCCGCCATTTACCCTATACTGTGATATTCTTCATTATTCCGGCTGAACATCCCTGCCCGCAGTTTTATAACGGACTCGGTTCTGTTTTTTATTATTCTGGCTGAACATCGTGCTCACAGGTTTTACAACGAATTTCCCGTTCCGCTTTATCATTCTGCTGAATATCCCATCAAGCGTGTTTTAATCGATTCGGTTCCATCTTTTATTATTCTCGTTGAACATCCCGTCTAATTTCCGACCTTTGTTCCGTTATTATTTATTCTCGCTGAATAACTTTGCGCGGCACCGCACGCATGGTGATTTCTTTTCATATTCCATTCTTTATTATACCCACTGGTTAAAACTTTGACTTCTATACTCCATGAAATTAGTAGAATATCCTTGATATTTGGCGTTTCATCCAAAGATCTTTCATGGAAATATTCTTCCGATCATTATTGAATTTTACTCTACTTAAACAAAGATCATGCCGACAATTTGGACGCTAATAATTCATGGATTAAATAATTTTGAACTTGTTTTTATCATTATCATCATGATTAAATATCATCTCATAAATCATGAAAATCCTTAAATACTAGACTGATTCTTTTATCCCTTTTTAATCATGACTTGATAAGTAGTAGATACGACAAAGTTGATATTATCAAGTCAGATTTTAACTTTATGTACTATGTAAGTGGCGCACCCAAGATGGGTGTGACGATACTTAATTTTTGGGGCGCCACAACACGCCACCCATCTTCGGGTCGCCACTACATGGTACGTAATTTAATATACAACTTACTAATATAATCGCTGCAGTAATAAATTTATATAAATCGTGAGTTTGAATACAATATTGTCTACTAGATATTATACAAACTCAAAAGGAGTCCTCATTACAACTATTATCACACTATTTCACGTAATATCGAGGACTACTAATGCTATCCTCTCGACCATTGCTCCGCTCTCGACTCGTTCCAATTTATGTTCTCATTTCAAGAGAATAAAGGAAAGAAAGTGGTGAGCTCAACTAACCCAAAGAAGAAATATTATGCAGACTAAGATAATGCGTAATAATTTATCATTAGCCTTCAACAAAGGTTAAACCGATAAAATACAACAGTACAACAAGTTTAATCGCAAGCTGAATAAGCAATCCATTAAAAGAGTCAAGAGAGAATAAAGTCTACTATCTTTTAGGTTTTAAAAGGTTTTCTATCATCGTTATATAGCCTAGACTCACTTTTAATAAATAATCCACATCATCGAATCACCCCTCGACTACTACCTAAGGATATTCATCAAATTATCAATGGTCGCGACTATACCGAATCACCCCCGGTCATAATCATACCAAAACTATCCATCATCGCATTATGTGCCACCGAGGACTTTTTATCACATCATTTATAACAAGCCATGATTATACCGACGATCCTCGTCATAGTCATACTAAGTTCATCTACGCATCGTAAGCCAAAGATAAACATAATATATCATGAGGACGATGACAATGACATAATAATTCAATACTCGCTTTGTAGAGTAAAATTCAAGAATGATC
Organism: Panax quinquefolius; assembly: GCA_020205615.1. Taxonomy (NCBI): domain Eukaryota; kingdom Viridiplantae; phylum Streptophyta; class Magnoliopsida; order Apiales; family Araliaceae; genus Panax; species Panax quinquefolius. Next base: position 4,569,207 of record CM035156.1, read on the forward strand.
GTAAGAATATTTCATGAAAAGATATCGATGAACGCAAATATCAAGGATATTCTACTAATTTCATGGAGTATGTAAGTCAAAGTTTTAACCAACCGGGTATATTAAAGAATGGATAACAAAAGAAATCACCACGCATGCGCAGATTGCAGATGTATAAAAGTTATTCCAAATGTATAATAATAACTTAACCAGTGTCGTGAAATTCACACCGATGTGGATGTTCCAATGTAATAATAAAGATGGAACTGCATCCTCGTAAAACACACGATAGATATTCCAATGTAATGATAAAGACGAACTGTGTCCCGCCAGAAACGCATGCATGTGATATTCCAATGTAATACTGTAAGAATGTCACCAAGTATAGGTAAACCACGATACACAAAAGTTATTCCAATGTAATAAAAGCAATGGAATAACAATGCTCTCTTCATGAATAAGAAAGAATAACACCACTTACTTGCACAACAAATAATATTCCCTACCTGTAAGAATCAATATCGCGTGGAAGTAAAGGAATACTTTTCTTCTTTCTCTCTATAGTTTTCTCTAGAGTTTCAAAGAATTCGTGAAAAATAATGAAGACTAGGCCTCTATTTATAGAAGATTTCTAGCTTAAGACCTACCATGTGAAAAGGCAAAGGCTTCAACGACTAAAGGATGTGAAAAGAAAAGTGGTTCGATCACTCAGAATGTGAAAAACACATGTGGTTCGATCAGAATGTGAAACGACGTTGGTTCGGATCACCGTAAAGGTAATTACTATCGACGAAGGTAATTACTTATTCACAAAGGTAATTACTATCGACGGGTTGTAATTACTTATCGACGAAGATAATTACTATTCACAAAGGTAATTACTATCGATTAAGGTAATTACTATCGATTTAAGATAATTACTATCGACGTAAGGTAATTACTATTCACAAAAGGTAATTACTATCGATTTATGTTGCAATTACTATCGACGAAGAGATTCTTAGATGATTTAATATATGGGCCCCCATAAAATAATCAAACTTACCACAAATGTCTTCATAACAAACTCTTTATATACATCAAGGATCAATAAATATTACCACAAATCATTTTATTTTTAATCAACACATATTTAATCTTTCAACAATTATTATTTATTTATAATGTCGCCTCAATTATCGATTTAATACTATAACATATTATATGTATTGATAATCGTGGACAATAATCGAATCAATAATATAAGAGATATGATGAAAGAATTATCAGAAAGCAATAATCGAAAGCATAGCAGTTACTATCACGTAAGCAATAATAATCAATATCGTGCTACTATACAACTACGCCAGACATCGTGATTTCTTTACTACCTAGTAGTTCAACAGCTTTTAATTTGAACACCTCCGCCGTTATTTTTATGGTAAATATAATTTTTGTCATTTTCTAACTACGACAATACTTCCGTCATGGGTCCATTAAATGATCGAGCCGTAAGAATATTCCCCACCAAACGTAATATTTTATAACAACTCGCATACTTTGCAAAATTTATAAATACTACCCACAACTATAATATTATCTTAAATTCACACCATAATATTAAAAAATTATTTCGACAAAATTTAAATCTTTATCGACAAAACTGGGTCTCAACAATCTCCTCTCCTATGGAATTTCATCAAATTAGGGTACGACTGTAATGATAAAGAGGTAAGGATACCTCAATACCTTTTTCGTTGAAAACATTAAATTCATCTTTGCAATCCTACCAAAGATATTTATTCACAATTCATCTTTTGTACTACGTGCCAAAGATATACAATCAGAAACCAATAATGTCAAACGCACTAATAAGATTAATGACTACTAATTCATCCACGCTCCAATCGCCAAGGATATTCGTGTTTCATTTATTTACTACCATGATTATACCGAATAATCTCTGGTCATAATCATACCAAGTCTATCAATGCACTACTACTAAAGACGATTTCTTTACCACATCCATGAATTAATATTTCATCACGAGACTCAAATTTCAATAATTAATTCATATCATCGAATCATCCCTCGCACTCATGTGCCAAGGATATTCATTAAGATCAATGCACTACTAATTATCCATGCACTACTACCAAAGATAATCGTGGTATTCATTAAGATCACGACCATTAAATTATCCACGACTACTACCAAAGATAATCGTATTCATTAAGATCAATGACAATAATAACTTATCCATGCACTACTACCAAAGATAATCGTAGTATTCATTAAGATTCACGACCACAAATTATCCATGCACCACTACCAAAGATAATCGCAGGTATTCATTAAGATCAACGCACCACAAATTATCCATGCACTACTACCAAAGATAATCGTGCAGGTATTCATTAAGATTACCGACCATAAATTATCCACGACCACTACCAAAGATAATCGTGGTATTCATTAGTATCATTTACCACAAATTATCCATGCACTACTACCAAAGATAATTCAGGTATTCAATTACGGGCTATGATTATACCTAATAATCCTCGTCATAATCATATACAAGTCCATCTACGCACTACGGTGCCACGTATTTAATTTTCAACATAATATAAATACGAGGATTATGATATAAAGAATCAATCAAAATGAGATAAAGGATAAATATTAAACATTTATAATATAATTTATCCATGATTCAAGAATATCCCCATGTTATCAATCACTTAATAATCTCTATAATCTAATATCATTAATATTATAACAATATTTTAATCACTTCTTAAATTTATAAACAATTTATCTCAATTGTTTACGCTTTACCATATAATGCATTTAATCATTCAAAAATGCCATACTCATAAGATATCATCACCAATTATCAAATCTCTCATCAAAAATATGCATATATTCTATATAGGATTCTTCAGCCATAAAATCCTATTTTCAACTTTCATATTTTTCCACATAACATATTTAACTCCATATGTCAGAATTCAAACTATTTTCATGAAAATACCAAATCAGTCCCAAAATATTTCTTTTCCGGGTTTTGCATAATATAGTCCCATAATGAAAATATATTTTTCTCGAATTTTAAAATTCATTTACTATTTTTCACAAATCAATTTCTAATTAATTTCTTAAGAAATTAGCTACCTCAAGTTTAACTCCAAAAATTCCCAAATCTTGGCAGGACTCACATGTTAACGTGAGCTTCAGCTTTAAATTTCATGGTCACATGAGTTATAGAACTCTCTGTTATAGCATTTTTTCATCTAAAAAACCTAAATATTGAAATAGTCATAACTTGCTCATTTTAAGTCGTAATGAGCTCATTTTTTGGCCAGGAGGTACTTTATACCATATACTTTCATGTCCCAAAAGGCCAGAATTTTTTCATAATTTAAGTGGCCGAAACAGTCCCTCTAAAATCATGGCAACAATTTTTTTTGCTTTTTGTAGCTTTGCACCCTTTGCTAAAATCAGTCCACACAAAAATCTACAACACCTTTTCCAGTAATTCCACTTGGATTAGTTAGGTAACTTATAGATCTAACTTAGGACTTGACCACACTCAAAAATTCAAAATATAATAGGAGATATGGTCAATTGAATTTTATGTTACGCTTTTCACCAAAATCTCAGATTTTCAACTCTTTTCAGGATTTCTAAGAAACTTTCACATGTTTTCACATAACTCATCATAAAACTTATTAATACCAATGATACCCATGATTTTCATTAGTCCAATGCTTTTATTATGACTTTCAAGATAAAACCACGAACTCGCTCATTTTAGTTGAAGAAATATTCGAGGGTTTAAGAAATGGGTTTCAGATTGGGGTCATTACAAAATTCGATTTCACGCCTAGTAGGCTAGGAAATCTTCAAGAATACGTCAAGAAATTTATTAATGATAGAAATATCATTCAAAACTACTACTCTTATCCAAGACTTGATAAGACGTTATATTGATACCAACCTGACTTTCATCCCAACTTCGATAAA